>MJUU01043181.1:23712-58654 GCA_002080025.1 Modiolus philippinarum
GAGTCCACATTTCGTTAAACAGGAAGTACACATCTGACATGACTCAAAATAAGACACTCCTTCCAAAACACCATATAGAGGCTGCATACCAATTTTGAAATCATTCCTTTTATAGAAGCTGAGCAAAATGCTACAGAAATTTCATGTTTCACTTCATTTCGTAACTAAATCCACATTTTGTTAAACAGGAAGTGTACATCGGACAAGACTCAAAATAGGGCGTTCCTTACAACTTATCATATTGAGGCTGCATACCAATTTTGAAAACAATCCCTCTTATAGAAGCTGAGAAAACTGCGACGAAAAATTCATGTTCACTACATTTCGAAACTAAGTCCAAATTTCGTTAAACAGGAAGTGCATATCGGACAAGACTTAAAATAGGACGTTCCTAACAACTAATCATATTGAGGCTGCATACCAATCTTAAAATCAATCCCTCCTATAGAAGCTGAGAAATCTGCGAAGAAAAATTCATATTTCACTACATTTCGTAACTAAGTCCACATTTCGTTAAACAAGAAGTGCAAAACCAGACAAAACTCAAAATAGGACGTTCCTTACAACTAATCATATTGAGGCTGCATATCAATTTTGAAAACAATCCCTCCTATAGAAGCTGAGAAAACTGCGACGAAAAATTCATGTTTCACTACATTTCGTAACTAAGTCCACATTTCGTTAAACAGAAAGTGCAAAATCAGACAACACTCAAAATAGGACGTTCCTTACAACTAATCATATTGAGGCTGCATACCAATTTTGAAAACAATCCCTCTTATAGAAGCTGTGAAAACTGCGACGAAAAATTCATCTTTCACTACATTTCGTAATTAAGTCCACATTTCGTTAAACAGGAAGTGCAAAATCAGACAACACTCAAAATATGACGTTCCTTACAACTAATCATATTGATGCTGCATACCAATTTTAAAATCAATCCCTCTAATAGAAGCTGAGAAAACTGTAACGAAAAATTCATGTTTCACTACATATCGAAACTAAGTCCACATTTCGTCAAACAGGAAGTGCACATCAGACAAGACTCAAAATAGGATGTTTCTTACAACTAATCATATTGAGGCTGCATACCAATTTTAAAATCAATCCCTCCAATAGAAGCTGAGAAAACTGTGACGAAAAATACATGTTTCACTACATTTCGAAACTAAGTCCACATTTCGTCAAACAGGAAGTGAACATCAGACAAGACTCAAAATAGGACGTTTCTTACAACTTATCATATTGAGGCTGCATACCAATTTTGAAATCAATCCCTCTAATAGAAGCTGAGATAACTTCGACGAAAAATTCATGTTTCACTACATTTTGTAACTAAGTCCACATTTCGATAAGCAGGAAGTGCACATTCGAAAAGACTCAAAATAGGACGTTCCTTACAACTAATCATATTGAGGCTGCATACCAATTTTGAAAACAATCCCTCTAATAGAAGCTTAGAAAACTGCGACGAAAAATTCATGTTTCACTACATTTCGTAACTAAGTCCAAATTTCGTTAAACAGGAAGTGCATATCGGACAAGACTTAAAATAGGACGTTCCTAACAACTAATCATATTGAGGCTGCATACCAATCTTAAAATCAATCCTACCTATAGATGCTGAGAAATCTGCGAAGAAAAATTCATATTTCACTACATTTCGTAACTAAATCCACATTTCGTTAAACAGCAAGTGCAAAATCAGACAACACTCAAAATAGGACGTTCCTTACAACTAATCATATTGAGGCTACATACCAATTTTGAAAACAATCCCTCCTATAGAAGCTGAGAAAACTGCGACGAAAAATTCATGTTTCACTACATTTAGTAACTAAGTCCACATTTCGTTAAACAGGAAGCGCAAACTGAGACAACACTCAAAATAGGACGTTCCTTACAACTAATCATATTAGAGGCTGCATACCAATTTTGAAAACAATCCCTTTTATAGAAGCTGAGAAAACTGCGACGAAAAATTCATGTTTCACTACATTTCGTAATTAAGTCCACATTTCGTTAAACAGGAAGTGCAAAATCAGACAACACTCAAAATACGACGTTTCTTACAACTAATCATATTGAGGCTGCATACCAATTTTCAAATCAATCCCTCCACTAAAAGCTGAGAAAATTGTGACAGAAATAAATTTTTGTGCGAACGGACGGACAGACAAGGTGAATGCATTATACCCCACTCTCTAACGAGTGGGGGTATAATATCGGATAGTTGAGTGTCAAAACACACTAGTGAACATACAATGACAAAATGATAATGATATCGTTCCCTAGCTGTTAAAATAAATGTCTGACTATTGTTAGAGGATCAAACAGGAATGTTGTATGTAGAATAGCATTCATCAAATATTGTCGACGTTCTGTTACATTCAGTACATTGCCAGTTCCTAATAAGAAATTGTAACTTGATCCTTTACAAAACCTGAATTCTAATTGTGTCGATGGCTGACAAAATATCCAGTTTATCAGTTATTCTGTAGATATTCACCTATGGTTAACGACAATGTCAAGAGTATATAGCAGTCCGTAATAACTGAAACAAAACACATGCATTGAAATAAATACCATTTCTCGTAACTACAAGTACTTCGTTTTGAATGATGCAGCATGATACTGCCTCGTATGAATTATTTCGTTGCTTTAGTATTCGTTTGCAGATGTATTGCCTTGGCTCAGTATTCCTTTAAGATGTATTGCCTTTGCTCAGTATTCGTTTGAAGATATATTGCCTTGACTCAGTATTCGTTTAAAGATGTATTTGTTGCTCATTAATATGAGTAAGAGTTCAGCCCCATGTAATATACATTACACAGCCAGCTGATGATGTGTTTTAATGTTGCATGGTTTATGTTCCGTAGTTTATATCAATTATATAAAACGAAAACGAAAAGCGACTGATCCTGTCCCTGTTTTTAAAGGCGATTTTGTTTATATCCCTTAACTTTGTTATATGGGGTTCACACTGCAGGTGTTCTATTCCTTGTTTGTAGTATTCATGTTCATTTCATTCTGCAGGTTGTTACTTTGTCTGGGATGTTCCTTGGAGTTATAAGCTTAATAATTGAATATCAGCATGCTACGGCTCCATGTACTTACGTGTTTGATTGCCGGTGTAAAAACTTTAAGAGGATGTCCATGGAAAAGTCAGGCAGTTGATTGCACATTAATTTTGTTTTCAACTAGAGAACGTGTCTGTAAGACACGGATGCCCCACCAAAAGATTAATCGCAAAGGATAACCTCATATTAAAATGTAGGTCAAAACCACTTAATTGTCATAAATTTGGGCAGTCCTCATTAAGGCAATTAATTTGATGAAATATTGTCCTATAAGGTGCAGTTGTTGAGAAATGGACGTAAAGGCAAACTTAAACCAAATTCACAGAAGCATAAAATGTAGGTCAAAGCCACCTTATTGTTAATGATTTGAGTAGTACTCATCAAGGCAATTACTTTGTTGAAATATCATTGTCCTATAATGCGAAGTTGTTGAGAAATTGCTTTAAATGCAAAACTTAACCAAAGTAATTGAAGCGTAAAATGTAGGACAAAGCAATCTTATTTTTTTGTCAATGATTTGGATAGTACTCATCAAGGAAATTACTTTGATGAAATATCATTGTCATATTATGTGTAGTTGTTGAGAAAAGGACTTAAACGCAAAACCTAACCAAAGTCACTGAAGCGTAAAATGTCGGTCAAAGCAATCTTATTGTCAATGATTTGCGAAGTACTCGTCAAGGAAATTACTTTGATGAAATATCATTGTCCTATAATGTGTAGTTGTTGAGAAATGGACTTAAACATAAAACTGCACCCGAGTCACTCAAGCATGAAATAGAGGTCAAAAAGACAAACTACTTAGTGAACTATGTAGTACAGTCACAGATCTATCTACTGACATATCATCTTTGTTCTACCTCTTACAGTTTCTGAGAAATGGACTTAAACGACGTACGGACGTACGGACGGACGGAATGACGGACAAAGGTAACACTGTATGCCGCTTCCACATTCGTGGGCGGGGCATAAAAATCCATTAGCAAATACATAAAATCTTCAAAATTAAGTTCAGTTTTTCACTTCCGACAAAGACTTTTGAGTTATTCATTACATATGCAGTACTAGAAAATGTTTGCTATGTTGAGGAATTGAAATATATATTTGAGCAATCTATGGTGGATATGGAAAATCGCCCTTTATCTGGATAATCATTTTTGTTTATTTGTTTTGTCTTTGTCATACTGTCTCAATTCGGTTTGCTGTGAATTGCCGTGGTTTTGGATTTATGATTTTAAAATTTCCCTTTTCCTCGTTCTTGCTTCGGTATTCGTTTGCCCATGTATTGTATAATTTCAGTTTTGAAATGGAACCCAAAATTTGGTGAGATTAGATTTACCATGCACCAAGTGCCAACCATGATAGACGATCAGGAAGATTTCTTCATGGGCATCCCCTTGAATTTATCTTTTTACATCTTTAGTTACGATTGTTTTGTTTTGTTTTTGTTTTGTTTTTTTTTAGGGGGGGGTTATTATTTTTATTCACTGCTTTATCTAAAGTGCACTTCTCATCTTGTCGAGTCTGTTCATTTATCGAGCAATATATACAAAACATCTGTATGCAAAGATTCAAAAGAATTATGATAAAAGTTCTCAGGAGGAAGAGTCAAAGCGCACTTTGATAATGTCCATCCATACGAAGCTAGAAAATATATTTCTGTCAAAAATTTAAAACCACAGAGTAATTTAAGATACTAACCTCTGCTAGTAAAGATTCCTGACTATTAACTGATGTTACAGAAGACTTTTTAAATTGACCTGTAAAACAAGATTTTTGTCTATCACTGTCTAGAATTTATGGATTCATAGTGAGAAGAGACACAAAAACCATATACAATTCTGTCTTTCGCACTGTCATGATTATTGAAATGGAAATTCACTTCTTTTTCTTTCTACTTCAAATACTGTGAAAGTATTATTATTCCTGGGGTTCCAATTTTCGTGGATTTGATGGCTAGCTAAAACAACGAAATTAGGATTCCAACGAAATACAGTTTTCGCTAGAGCTTTACTGCAATGTATAAAACCACGAATTTAAGTACCCAAGTAAAAGTGATGATAATTAAAATTGATGTCCACGAATATAAGTTCTTCTACAGTATTTCAGAACATGTTTGAAAAATTAATTACAGGATTTCTGAGGAAAAATGCAACAGTCGACTCAAAATTGGTAAGATTATTTATATTAATGAATAATTAAGCCTTACCATGTGCTATAATCAGTTTAATTATAATACAAATGAACTGGTCCAGGGTCACACGACCGTGGTGTGTAAAACGGATTACCAGAATTTCTAAAGTCTTATTGCTGACATGAAAACCTGAAAAATGAATTTAAGAAAATAATGATACATGTATTTTTAAAACAGAAAAAATTATCTCTTCGTATACTGAAATGATGCTAAAAAGTAACCTCTCTTCGTAAGCATTGTCTTCAATCTTTCGAACGCTTTTTGTTCCCCAGGCTAAAGCAAAAATTGATTAAATATTATCCAACAATTCGCAGCAATTTGCACTTTAGCAGTATCAGGAATACTGTATAAAAATGTGAATCTCTAAATAAATATGCACAGCATTTCAGAATGAAATTATTTCTAAGTTTTATTTTACAAATTCTAAATAATACCTGTGAATCTCAGTGCGTTTCGTAATGAGTAGGAATTAAAATCATGATTTCCTTTGGCATATTTCCGAAATACATTCTGAAAAATAGGAAATACAAGATCAATTTGGTATATAAGTTTCAGTATGTCTTTGTTAGAGAGTTTATTATTTTTTTTCCTGAATTTTATTGTTGTATCAGTAACATGCAATATAACACATAATAAAACACATAAATACTTTTATGTTATCTTTTTTCTATTTTTTAGTCCCTGTTTGAACATTTTGATGGATAAGTGTTTATGAAAACATTTAACGATACCAGATGGAATTCATTGTTCATGCACAGTATGAAATTAAAGCTGTTTTGGCATACATGATCATTATAAAATTATAAGATAAAACTTTTAATTTTATACCATCAGAAATAACAGAGATATATTATTCCGAGATATGAAACGCTAAGCCAATTCTACATGGAAACAGATTTCAACTCGTGAAAGCTAAAATCACCTTAACATGATACGTGATATGACAAAATTTAGTAACTTGATAACGTAAAGGGGGGATCCAGGATCCCTTGTAATAAATGAAGGAAATGCACTTACCTGCCATGATATAAGTTTACTGAGTAACTTGTTAAAATCACTGTAACTGAGGCGACCATCTACGTTGTTCTTACTAAGTTAAGGGTTTTATTTAAATAAGCAAAAACAACTTATTCGGAAGTGGTGACAATTGAACATATAAACATCTGCACAAATGATACCTCTTCCATGTCTGAGACCAAAAATATCATAATGACAAATATGAGTAGAGAAAATTATAATCTATATCGCTGGATGCAATGTCTGCTCATATTGAAAGTACACATCTTTATTGGCTTCATCGTTAAGCATACCCACTGCAAAAGGTGATAGAGGGCGTCTTGAACTTATAGTTTAGTAAATTCAGTGCAAAGGGTGCTAGAGGGCGTCTTGAATTTACAGTGAAGTTTGAGCTAAGCTTATTGTTCAAGGCCTCAGGGAGACTTCAAGACGAAGAACAACAATAAAAGCGTTGCTTCATTGCTTGGTTCTACCATGAATTTGTAGATTCATTTTCTATTTGGTTTATAAATTGTCCCATAAACCCTTTGCAACTGCAACAATGATTATAAATCTACTACTGTTACCTTGATAAAGATAAAATATTGCTTATTTTGATAATAACAAGTGTGGACCCAAATTGATGTCTCGCCCATCCCTGTTGGCCACTAAATTGATGTAAAAACTGACTAAAATCAGAAAAACTTAAGATGTTCACTAAAGTAAAATTAGGATGACTAACAAAACCAATAAAGCAGACTGTCATGCACTACCCAAATTAAACCAACCTAAATGCCAAATAGCATTGACTTACCACTAATAATCACTAGACCATGAAAATGACATCAAGGGGAAAAGCAAAAAGCAGGCTGTCAGTTTCCACCAAAGACCACCCCATATACTAAAATATTATTGACCTACCATTTATAGATAATGGAGAAACTCAACATGACCAACCTACATACCAAATATCATTGACCTACAACTTATAGTTACTGAGGAATTGATCTAATCACAAAAACTTAACATGAGCTTACGCCGCCGTCATCATACTTTGTACGCCTATGTCTCGCTTTCGACGAAAAGCGAAACAATTTTCTGAAAATTGACTCAAATTACGAATGACATAACAAAGCACAAGCCTAGTCTAAACGTCATAAAACTTGTGACAAGGTTCATTTGAATCAAATGTTGACTTGTAAGCGTTATTATCCATGAAACAAATAGTTCTGAATTTTCTAATCTGTTGTATTCCCTGCCTTTTTCCCACGTTTTTTAGATTAGTTTTTAAATGCAAGAAGCCCTGTTTTATGTCAGTTGTATTAAGGAAAACGTCTGCTATGGTGATAATCCATGGTGATTAATAGAAAGGATACATCAAAAATGGTTATAGCTGCTTTACATGTCTCCACATTCAAATTCAATGGTTTAAAGTTGATGACTGGAAAAAAGAATTTATATTTGTTTTGACCAGGGTAGAATCACACTTAAAATGTTGAAGATACATGAAATGATACAAAATCGAAATCTAATAAATTCTGACAAAATAAAATAGCTAACAGTCATATTTGTTTTTCTTTTAATCTCAAGTACAGCCTTTTGGTAAAGGGAGCGTAATATACTGATGCCGGCACTAAGGCCGACTGCCCGAGTTCCTATCACTGTGTTGGTTTGTTTTTTTTTCTTCGATTTGATTTTTTTCTGATGCAGTTCCCTTGCTAATAGTGGCATCTTATTTTAATATTTAGTCATTATCTGATTGTAGGTGTTTCCTGTGATCTTTTTTTATTTAATTCAAAACAACGGCAGTAGATTACCGAAGGAACAAAGGAGTGGAATTTACAAAAATCGAAGTCCTAAGACATGGCCAAAACGAGGACACAGAAAACAATGACGTTGAACACAAAAAACAATGACGAAAACAATGACGTTGAACACAGAAAACAATGACGTTAGACAGCTACAAGAAGCACGGAAATAGAAAACACAACATTCAAAAATAAGACCAATCTACATACATAGCTCACAGTGTGAACTCCAGTGAAACTGAGAGTGACATCAGGTGCTCTGTAAGGGTAAGCATGTCAACTGTTATAATCCGTCATAATACAAATGGACACTGTTGAGGTTGACAGTACATCCATTTCGACAATATTTTCCGGTGGTTCCATCTGATTTGTCTTTTGTATACTGGACTTCGGCTCTTGACAACAGTGCATGTTTGGTAGTTTTGTTATCCCCCCAAGTCAAGTTTTGTTTGGTTGATGTGTTAAGAATCAAAACGTGCGGATCCACCAAATATTTCATTCGAGAGAATCAATAGGGAGTACAGTTCTCGACATTCCTGTTTAAGTTTAATCTTAGTAGTCTTATATTTCACGAAATTCGAGGTTGGTTTTCATACAATCCTGAATCCTTCTCCTGTTAATATACTTCATTATATATATGCACAAAGAACTTTTAAAACTCTTACACTACATTGATTGTATATCGTTACTCCATTTTCAATTATGCATGAGCATTGCAAACCCTTGCAAAATATTATCCAACATTTTTTAACAATGAAATACAATATTGACAACAACACTTATCAAACTGCAAAAACTTAATTAAACTACATATGTACATTTTATTTATCCATCAATATAATCATAAGAATACATACTTTTATATTCAGGTGAACAGCATAAGAGTGGTATCGGATCTTTAGGTTTTGTAGCTAATATACTTTGTAATCCAGCTGCATCTACTTCGTCATGCTGCAATTAAGAATGAAAGGATATGGAGTAAATGTACATTGATACAAAATCTCTACAAGTACGTGATAGAGCCAAGCAATGAAACAATGCTTGAATTGTTGTTCTTCATCTTGATGTCGCCATAAGGCCTTCAACTACGAGCTTTGATAATAATTTAATATGGCCCTAGTTGCGGTTTGAGCGGAATTCATTGGCAAATAATATGCTACAACAATGTTTATTTATGGCTGTAAGCATGAATGAAAGTGAATTTTTTAGATGTTAGTTGTATTTTTACCTTCTTACCAGTTCTTCTCTTAGAACTTGTAATTCAAATAACCGATAATTTATCAACTTCCGTTTGGTTGAACCTCCCGTCTATGTTAAAATTTATGACGAGATACCTTAAACTCGTTGTTATTATCATATAAACTTTCAACTAGTATGTTAAGGAAATGATTGATTTCTTACTCTTTCTCTGTTGTAGTATTTTGGTTGCTTCAGGTTACAATGCGACAATCTGCTTCTGTGGTATATTCAAATTATGTAATAAGAAGTCTAAAATGGACACATTTGTCGAATCATGGATATGAAGTAATAATTACAATGCAGTCGTATTCAACGCTTACAATATTTTTTTTTTTATTCACTTTGAAATAGAAGATATTTAGCGGTGACGGAGAGGAAAGGCACCAATGCAAAGTAAATAGAAAACAAGCATGGACTTTTGCTTAATCAATCAAGAACTGTTAGTATTTAGCTTATAAATTATACGTCATTAAATTTCAGGATAAAACCAGAAATGCATAATTTCCTAGTTGCCTTTTTAATTATTTGAGTACTCCATATTCTCTCAATTTTTCATATAAACAATATAAAAATGAATAGATGTCTACAAGATATAAAACTGAACGTGCTTGATTAAAATTATTTAGATCAAATATAAAACAAGTGTGGACCCAAATTGATGTCTCGCCCATCCCTACTTAGTCGCAACATTGATGTGAAAACTCAAACTGCCAAAATTAAAAAACACAACATGTTCGTTAGACTGTGAAATTAGATTAACTGACAAAAGCAATATAGCAGAATGTCATGTATCACCCAAAACCAATATGCCAAATATCAGTGACCTACCACTGATAGATACTGAGAAACGAAACATGTTCACTAGACCGTGAAAATGAGGTCAAGGGCTAAAACAAAATACCAGGCTGTCATCTTCCTCTAAGACAAACCCACATACCAAATATTTTTGATCTTACATTAAAAGATGCTAAGAAACTCAACAAGATCACTGGACCATATAACAGACTGTCATATACTACCCAGGACCAACATATATACAAAATATCATTGACCTACCACTTAAAGTTACTGAGAAAATGATCTAATCACAAAAAAACTAATCATAAAAACTTAACATGCTCACTAGACCGTTAAATTGAGGCCAAGCAAAAAAGCCATATGACAGACTGTCATGTACCACCTAAGACCAATCTACATACCATATATCATTGACCTACCCCTTATAGTTACGGAGAAACTAAACTAAGCACAAAAACTTAACATGTTCACTGGACCGTAAAATTGAGGTCACAGACAAAAGCCATATAGCAGACTGTCATGTACTACTCAAGACCAACCTACATCCAAAATATCATTGACCTACCATTTATAGTTACTGAGAAAATTATCTAATCATAAAAACTTAACATGCTCACTAGACCATGAAATTGAGGTCAGGGACAAACGCCAAGGACAGACTGTCATGTACTACCTAAGACCAACCTACATCCAATATATGGTTAACCTACCACTTATAGTTACTGAGAAACTAAACTGAGCACAAAAACTTGATCACTAGACCGTGAAATTGAGGTCAAAGACAAAAGCAATATAGCAGACTGTCACATACTACTCAAGACCAACCAATATACCAAATATCATTGACCTACCACTAATAGTTACTGAGAAAGTGACCTAATCACAAAAAAACTTCACATGAAAGTTTACGCCGCCGCCGCCGCAAATGTCTCGCTTTCCGCGACTTTCGTCGCGGGCGAGACAAAAATAGTAATGGTGCATTACATGATACCCCGCCATGTTTCACAAAACTAGAGGCTCAGAGACTGAGCCTGTATCGCTCACCTGACAAAACGCTTCTATGCCATCCATGACCAAAAATGATAATGTTTTTTACCAATGGGGTAGGGTGTTTAGGTATGTTCTCAATTAGCACCCATGTGTTTTGTCTGATCCTATTGAAATGAGTATTTTTTGCAAAGGACCTTCTATACATTTAGTATAATTTGATTTAATTGTTTTGAGAGAACATGATGAAAAGTATGGTTTTCTCATACTAAGCTCCAATGTTAAACTATGTTCTGCACTTGAGGCAATGTTTTTTGTCGTATTGAAATGAAATGTGCAATTTTTGTAAAGTACCTTCAGTCATCATTCCTGTAAAGTTAGGTTGAATTTGCTTCAGTGGTTTCAGAAGATTAGATGAAAATGTGATTTTCCCATAGGGTCCAATGATAAACTATTGTTCCGTGCTGGCGGCCATGTTTTCTAACGGATTGTAAAGAAATGAGCAATCTTTGTTAAGGACCTTCTATTCATCCATCCTGTAAAGTATGGTTGAATTTGCTTCTGCAGTTTCAAAGGAAAAGATGAAAATGTGATTTTTCCCATAGGGTCCATGTTAAACCTAAGTTCCACACTGGCGGCCATGTTTTTTATTGGATCAGAACGAAATGAACAATCGTTGTAAAGGACCTTCCATTCATCATTCCTGTAAAGTTTGGTTGAATTTACTTCAGTTGTTTCAGAGGAGTAGATGAAAATGTGATTTTCCCATAGTGTCCTATGTTAAACCATGTTCCATGCTGGCGGCCATGTTTTTCGTCGGATTGGAACAAAATTAGCCATCTTTGTTAAGGAAAGTAAGTACATCACTCCTGTAAAGTTCGGTTCAATTGGCTTCAGCCGTTTCAGAGCAGAAGATGAAAATATGATTTTTCCCATAGGGTTCAATGGTAAACTTAAGTTCCGCACTGGCGACCATGTTTTTTATCGGATGGGAACAAAATGAGCAATCTTTGTAAAGGACCTTTAGTACATCATTCCTGTAAAGTTTGGTTCAATTTGCTTCAGCCTTTTCAGAGCAGAAGATGAAAATGTGATTTTTCCCATAGGGTCCAATGTTAAACCTAAGTTCTGCTCTCAGGCGGCCATGTTTTTTATCGGATCGGTACAAAATGAGCAATCTTTGTAAAGTACCTTTAGTACATCATTCCTGTAAAGTTTGGTTGAATTTGCTTCAGTGGTTTCAGAGGAGTAGATGAAAATGTGATTTTTCCATAGGGTCCTATGTTGAACCATGTTCCGTGCTGGCGGCCATGTTTTTCTTCGGATCAGAACGAAATGTGCCATCTTTGTCTAGGACCTTTATTACATCACTCCTGTAAAGTTCGGTTCAATTTGCTTCAGCCTTTTCAGAGCAGAAGATGAAAATGTGATTTTTCCCATAGGGTCCAATGTTAAACCTAAGTTCCGCGCTGGCGGCCATGTTTTTTATCGGATCGGAACGAAATGAGCAATCTTTGTAAAGACCTTCCATACATCATTCCTGTAAAGTTTGGTTGAATTTGCTTCAGTGGTTTCAGAGGAGAAGATGAATATGTGAAAAGTTTAACGGACGGACGGAGGGACGACGGACGACGGACGCCAAGTAATGGCAATAGCTCACACTGACCCTTCGGGTCAGGTGAGCTAATAAAAAGGGGCATAACTCCAGAACACTATGTACTGCTGAACCCAAAATTATACTTGGCTGGTGTTTTGTGGTAAGCAACTTACATACCAAGTTTAAAGACAGTATGATATTTTATTCATAAGTTATCAGTCAGAGACCTTACAATATGCAAAATTTCAAAGTTTCAAGGGGCATAACTCTAGAACCCCTTTGACCTCTGAACTCAAAATTAATCTGGGTCTGAGATTTATAGTAAACAACTTACATATCGAGTTTGAATACAGTATGTTATTTTGTTCACAAGTAATTAGTCGGAAACGCTAAAATTTGCAAAATTTTAAAGTTTCAAGGGGTATAACTCATGAACCCCTTAGACGTCTGAACCCAAAATCGTATTTGACATGAGTTTTGTGATAATCTACTTACATATCAAGTATGAAGACAGTATGCTATTTTGTTCAAAAGTTATCAGTCGGAAACCCTTATATTTGCAAAATTTCAAAATTTCAAGGGGCATAACTCAAGAACTCATTTGACCTCTGAACCCAGAATCAATCTGGGTATGAGATTTATAGTTAACAACTTACAAATCGAGTTTGAATACAGTGTTCACAAGTTATCAGTCGGAAACCCTAAAATTTGCATAATTTCGAAGTTTCAAGGGTATAACTCATGACGTCTGAACCTAAAATCGTATTTGAAATTAGTTTTGTGGTAATCTACTCACATATCAAGTTTGAAGACAGTATGTTATTTTGTTCAAAAGTTATTAGTCGGAAAACCCTTAAATTCGCAAAATTTCAAAGTTTCAGAGGGCATAACTAATGAACCCCTTGGCCTTCTGTATCCAAATTCGAACTTAACCCGCGTTTTGTAGTAAAAAAGATTCATCCCAAGCTTGAAGACCTTATGTTATTTCATTCACAAGTTATCAGTCGGAAACCTTCGGGGGACAGACGGACGGACGGACAGATGGACAGACAGACAGACGGACAGTTGGACACACGACTGAGGGTGTCACATAATACCTCGGCACTGAGTGTGGCGGGGTAAAGTTAAAACTAAGATGTTTTACTAAACGTAAGTGTGATAATTAGATGTCATCAGAAAATATTGATACAAACCTTGGTATGTTTTATAATGTCTTTAAACTGTCTCTTCAGTAGCCCTACTTTATCTGGATGTACTGCACGTTCAACCTACAAGACCAAGTATAAAAGAAATTGTGATCTTTCAAGTAAACATTTTTAGCCATTCTCTAGATATTAGCAAAATTTATTTCTTTTTTGTTATGATTGTGTTTATTGCTGAACGTTTAAAGTCTGCTGCAAGTTTGTAAAAGCAAGAATTAAAGAATGCATTCCCTAGCTATTTCATGGAAAAGATTTGGTCAAAATAGTTAGACCAAACGTTTTAGCTGTCACTTTTTGTTCAAAATGATAAATACTTAAAATTCGAAGTGACCTGTTAATCCAGTTTCCGTAGATAGCCATTTCGACCACTTATGTCTCTTAAGATAAAATCAAAAACTTGGAAAGATCAACACCGAAAAGATGTAAAACAGCTTTAACATCGAGAACAATTAATCAGTAGAATCTAAATGGAAATCTAAAACCAATTAAGGTCTTAGCTTTGTACGAGAAAGATTCTCCTTAGTTTTAAACAAAATTTACAAAAAAGATGACGAAGAACAACAACTTAAACACTGTTCCATTGCTTGATTTAGCTTTTTCCTGTAGAGGCTCTATATCATGTGCATTTACGCCATGTCCGTGAATTGTAAATTAATACAAAACTGTAATAGTTTCAAAATAAAATCGATTTTCAGGACAGCACTGAAGTAGTGACAACTGGGCTGGTAAATAATATTTTCAGAAATAGACCCAAAGCAAAGACATATCGATAAATAACTTGAACAGTATTATATATATAAGTTTTGTTGAGGAAAGAAAGTTCTTTGCTTTTCACAACTACAAAACAAAGCATCAACGTCTTCAGGGACGATTACAACATGTTTCTATAAATGAAGTTACCTGACTGTCTAGCATCTTATCTTCATCATCTAATTCTCTATAAAACGAAAAAAGTCAATTTGAAGTATTCTTAAATATTTGTTATCCAATTTTTTTAGTGTACTTCAAAACTGATACTTGAGTTTTTAGATCAGCCATTTTTAAATGTGTTAGGTGGAATATTTTAAACCAAACAAGCCAAAAGAGCTTTTTTCAATCAACAAAAGGGTAGTTTGGAGGAAAAACTATCCAAAAACGAATACAAACTATTTTAGTTGAATAATAGGTTAATATGTTAATTTGCATAGACCATATGATATCCCCACGATATGAAATCTCTCTTGTACTGCAGTGCTGAATGATTAACTTCAAAATTATAAATGCATATTATTATGATATATATGTATGGATACTTACTTAATAATGGAATTGCCAGCAGTAAAAAATCTCAACATATAACGAGATTCCTGTCCTTCTACTTCTGTTACAGGCATAATCAGGTAGGAACCCTCAGATAATACTAGCGTGTGGACATTTTCTCTACCTTGAACGAACTTTGTCTTGGCATAGACTTTATTGTTCATGAAGAAATCAGCACCAACTCTATGATCCAATCCTTTTTCCACCTGAAATTCAGGGGAAAAATATGTCATCAAAATATCACTTGGCGGAAAATACGTATTCATTCCGTTGCATTAAATACCCTTTAAGTCATAAAATATCAAAATATATGATTTCAACATACTTTATTTCACAAATCGACCACAAGAAAAATAATTATTTAACTTCGAAGTTCGAAGATACATATATAAATATCATAATTTTACAAAACTGTTTTTACAGAAAACAATGGAAAAGAAAGACTGGCGATCACATGAACTTCGCTAGAAGTGAAAAATTAATGAGAATAACGCTGTTAATAAGAACCCGTTCTAGCCAGAAAATGAAATTGAGAGACGTATGATCATAAGGAAGAATCGGGGGTATTTTATTCATTATGTAATATCACGTGACCACGCCCCTTGTTTTGGTGAATTACTTCCCTTTATCAAAGTTTAACTTCTGAAGTACATCTCAGTGTTCCGGATTATTTTCATATTACCCCCGTCTTTTTTCTAAAAGTACTGTATTAATGTTATCTTCTGTGATGGAAAGTTTTTGTTGTGGGAATAAACGTTCTTCCAAAAGTCCAATTCCGGAACGTTCCGGGTATTAGAATGGCGGGTCAAAAAGGTCAAACGGGGTAAAAATGGCGTCCCGCTGTATGAGGGCAAAGGGAATACATTCTTCTATCAACATATGAAAGGTGTTTATGCTTGGAAAAAAGCAAAACATGTCATAAATCAACATTTTATCCCAGGCGGGTCATTTCCAACCAATTTATTTTAGGTCAAGAAAATAAATAGGAGAATTCCTAGATTACGCTCAACTAACGTCAGGTAACAGTTTCCAGTAGATTCGGGGTAAGATGTCGACAATTACCCAAAAATTTGAAAGTGGAATATCGTCTATTTTAAAACATAGAAATTGTGGTTAAAACCCGTCTGTAGAAGGATTTCCCGTAGCTGGAAAGGTTGGAATAACACATTTTCAATTTAATTTGGCCGCGAATTTTCTTGAGTAGGTTTAAAATGTACAATTATTTATGAATCTATACGAGTTATATTTCACAGTCGTATGCGGACAAATTTGCTACATATTTATCTTTGATGTGTATTTTCTGTCGAAGATAGTTTACTTGGCAGTTTTACAATGGCTTCTACAGTAAAAATGCCATGATCCCGCTTCGAATTTCAAACTTAATTGGCCGGAAATTTTCATTATTACAGATAAGAATTTATGTATAGAAAAGACGTAAACAATGTTTAGAATCTTGCTAGATGCGGACAAATATGTTCTGAAGTGTATTATAAGACAATTTTGCAAAATCTCCCCTATGCATTTCAACTAAATATGGCCGACAAGCAAGAGTTTCAAGATGGCCGCTATGCAAATTAGTAAAGTACCATTGATTCTGCCATATGCCCAGCGCATGAGAAGGGTACTTCTACGCGTAGCATCAAATGTAGAATACTAAAGGGCATTTTTACAATCAACGTCGAATTCTGGGTACCAAAGGGCACTTCATACCATCACATTGTGTGCTTAGGATAACTTGGATGAAAACGGTTCAAATTCTTAAAATTGCATTTTTTTTCGGAAATATTGAGTTACTCCAGATAGACAAAAGATACTTTTATTTGTCTGTTTATGGTTTGTAATCAGGGGTTATCAGAATACCTTGAATATTAATTCTTAAATTATTTACACTTTTTTATATAAGGGCCTGGGTAACCGAGTGCTTAACATGGTTAAGGTACTTAGTTTACCTGAATGAAAGTTGCGTACCCAACGTGAGTGATTCATTCCGTTTACTCCATCACACGATATAACTAAAAAACTATTGAGAGGGGCAATAATCTCAATTGAAATTATCAATATTCTGTTTTTATAATTTACCCCTAATTTATATAACAAAAAAAACACAACATTAAAAGGCCATTGACCGCAAAACTGATTCATTTCCAGGCAAATATTCTGAAAATGGTCATGGATAGGCCACATCTGTAGAATGCACCCAACACCACCCCACGGGTTCATTTAATATGGCCACCAACTAGTAGGGGGAAGAGAGGAAGACAAAAAGAAACACCGAGAAGATCAGTTGAAAAAGAGATGAAGGAAAGGGATTGGAGATGGGGACAATTCAAATACTGGTTTCAAGACAGACAGGTATTGCGGTCTCTGGTACTGGGCCTTATGTACTACCCAGCAAGACGAGCATAAAGTAAGTAGTAAGTAATTATGAAAAATCCGAGAAAAATAATTTTTAGCATGCTTTATCGAGTTTGATTGAAGGTTCAACCAAGCATTTTAAAACACAATAAACTTACTTTATATACAAGACAGCTACATGACTGGAACTTTTGTGCATTATTTTTGTACTTCTGCATCAATGAAACAATGACTGCCATGCGCTTATCTAGTTCTATATAGAACTGACTATTGTTGCTCATTATACCTAGAAATTTATAAATATATAATTTTGAAACTTGGGTATTTCGTATTAAGGAGCGTTTTTATGGCAGTTATAATAATATCAAATGCGCTGCTATTCTGTCAATTATTGATCATTATGCAATTATACAATACAAAAAAATATTAAAGTTGCATTAAACAATAAATTTCGTTATGCTGTACACGTGTTTCAAGAAGTAACCTCTCATCAGCAGCACTAAAATTAAATAAAATGGAAAGCAATAATCCAAAAGTAGTCCAAAAAGAAGTACGCATTTGCAAAAATATCGAAATAGGTAGTATAGCCAAATTCAGTACCAAGTACATCTGCCGAGTGTCATACAGGGAATGAACCCTCAGTATTTTTAAGTGGTTAGAATTTTGATAAAAACAGTAAATTTCTTTAACACGGAAAGTAACATTTTCATGTCAGACAAGTCTGCTTTTTTGTGCTGGTGAATACCCTCGAGGACTTCTAGCCCTCCAGCCGTGGCGTCGGCTCAATGGTTAAAAATACAAAAATGCCGAAGTTGCATAAAACAGTAAATTTCGTTATACTGTACACAAATTTCAAGGAGTAACCACTAATCAGTAACAATAAAATCAAATGATATGGAAAGCCATAATCGAAAATATGTCCAAAAATAAGTACCGATTTCAAAAAATATCGAAATACACATTATATAACGATATTTTGAAAAATTTGTAAATATGACAAAAAACCCAACATTACTCCTTAAAATAAAAATTGGGTCGGCTTATCTTGACAAGTAAAATTGTTTGCTAGATTAATCACATGCATGGTAAATGCTTCAAACCTAAAACAGATGAGTAAAACAATGCAAGCAAGACTTTAAAAATGCAATCATATATTTCATGCGACAATATCTGTTTCTAACAAATAAGCACTGTAGGTGGTATAGTCGTCTTTTCTATTTCAGTAAGTCTCGTCATGTGACTGAGAATTCACGATAAAATTTAAATTTGAAAACGTTTCCCGCCAAAATATGACGTTGTCGAATTATGACGTCCAAAACTTTTGCTTGAAACATCATATTTTTCTGTTGAAAATGGAACTTCCGGGTACAAATTTGTACCCGAAAGTTCCGAAATTCAACGAGACTTACAGACCCTATATCATTGACAAAATTGAGAATCTCTTAGAAAAATAGTTCTTGTCAAATATTACATGCCCATGTGAAAGAAAATTAATGCTAAATTATCAAAATGATATTTTACGAAAGGATATGGAGTAAATGAACATGAGACTATAACACATATGTTTACTCCAACTGCAATAATTTCAATGAGCTGTATGGCCATTCCGGATCCTCATCAGCAGCACTAGAATCCAAACAAAGGAAATCCATAATTTCAAAAAATGTTTATAAAGCATAAAACCAAACGAAATCCGAATAATCAGTAATTTCAAATATAGCTAAGGACAAAACTACGATGGAGGGAGTTAATCCTTAGGTTTTAGAATTTACATAAATTTAGATAATAGCAATTGTGTTCACATGAGATATGTCTACTTACTTGGAATAACACAACCTCCAGCATTGAAACCATGTTTCCATTGTCTGTGGGCCACAGATGCTGTCCAAATACCCCTATGTTGTATGCCTGGATCAATTTTCCAACACTCAGGTCCAAGATGGCAGATTTCAATTTCAGTGAATATGTTTTTGAAATCAACAAATGACATCCTTAAAGTAATAGATTTTTTTCTTTCACAACATTGCTTCATTACTTAGATTCTAGGGTAGTTTTAACAGTAATTGTCTGAATTCATAAATAACATATTTTTATAATAAACTTGCTAAATGCTCAATTGAAGCAACGGTTTAAAGTTTTCACCGTGAAAGAAGTTCCAAAGCAACATATTTCATATCCCACCTGGTGAAATAATCCCCAATTGGAAAGTATTTGCTGCTCACCTGGTGAAATAATCTTCTGAAGGGATAAATCTCATAGATATATCAATAACATTTGTTCCATTTGGAACTTATTTCACAGGATACTATTTTGGCATACACTTACAGTTGTGAATATATGCTTGGATATAATGTAAATGGATAAAATGGGCATATGTCCCATCTTGGAAGAAGTTACAGTATTAACTGACACTATAATTGCCCTTAAGGAATACTAACGGCATGTTCCGATGTAACACAACTCAACTGACAATAACTAACATACTTTGCACAGCGATTTTGTCAACAGAGCGAAATTATTGTCTCAAAAACTTATACATCAAGGGTATGTTCAGTCACTGTTGCAATAATGTCACTACAGAATTTTTATGGTCGTCACCACGATTTGACAGACCATTACAATGTTTCTGTTTCACAAATGAGAAGAGATATCTTTGGGTAGATCAAGAGTTTGTTACCGGACTTACTTACACCAACTGTGACAAAACCGGACTTTTCATTTTCCGTGTGTCTGTTGCCACGCGTAGAACAGATCATGCTTACCCATCCGAAGCACCTGATGATACCTCAATTTTTATAGGGGTTCACACTGCTAGTGCTTTAGTTGTGTGACGTTCTTGTTCACTTTTGTTTATTTGTTTTGTCTTTGTCATACTGGCTCAATTCGTGTTGCTGTGAATTGCCGTGATTTTGGATTTATGATTTTAGAATTTCCTGTTTCCTCCTTCTTGCTTCGGTATTCGTTTGCCGATGTATATACAGTCTTTGCAGTCAACTTAAGTAGCAGACCAATACATTGGGAAAACCAAATTTCAAAGATGTTTATGAGGTGATAGACTATGATTTGTCTAAAGGGTTCATGGAAGATAACATTTAGAAGGGAAAACACCAAATACAGGTGGGTGGTAGAAGACAAGATTAAATGTAATTACCACGTACAAACAATTGGCGAACAAAATCCAAAATAAGAACCCAAAATATAGTCAGATATTCATGTGTAGAAATACATGAAAATACTTACCAAAATTCTCCATCCAACATATTATCTATCCCCATCCTTTCTTTAGTGCTATCATTTAATGCTTTCCAATGAGGAGATCTGAAATAAAAATTCTAAATATGAATCCTGAGGTATACCTGTAGTACAAATGAATGTACGGGCAGTGTCATTTGTGTTGGCATATTATATTGCATCTTTCCGTTTTATAACATTTTCAAAATTATTTCAGATTTATTATAGTTATTATATTTAGAACTAATGGTGTAACGACACATCGGTATATCGATATATCGCAATATTTTTCAACAAACTAGGTAAACCGGAACGGCATCCAGCGTATCGATACATATCGTTTTCTGATTTCTGCTAAAATTTCAGAATCTGTACTACCTAAATTCTTGAAATTTCATGATTTTGGTATGGAAAGGTCAGATAAAGGACAACCAAATGTATTTAGCTGCATGAAAATGAACACTCTTTTCTCACTAAAGAATATCTTACTATTTTATCACATAAAATAGTTAAAAATAGAAGATTTAAAATTGTAATCAAACTGAGAAATCAGAAGACGATACGTATCGATCGTATCACGATACGCTTGCCCTGTATCGATATATCATGATACAATATTTTATTGACGATACTCATCCCTATTTAGAACATGAGCAGACCTTATATTTGTCAATGCTTTAAGATCTTACAATGTTCTAATTCAATAGAGTCCAATTGCAATAATCTATTTCTATTCTAATATGTCTAACAAACGTTTTGAAAATTTGAAGCGGCTCTGAGAGGACAATATTTGGTTTAAAACTAGAAATAAATAAGAAATGGATATCGACACATCAAACCGGATTTTCCTTTCTTCTTACAGAAAATTGAATCACTGAATATCTGCAAGGCTTTATTGACAGCTGATACCCCCTATCACTCATGAAAAGTATTTGTCATTTCTTTTCTCGCGAAACCACAAGCATAAATGTATAGTCAAAACACCTATCAATTTCTAAGTTCAAAGGGGCATAATTCATGGCAAATATTGCACGATGAATATGCACATATGATGTCCTTGCTACATACAAAGTTTCATTAAATTCCTTTGAACAGTTACAGAGGACTTGTGCTTGCAAGCATATGGTCAAAACACCTATTAATTTCTAAGTTCAAAGGGACATAACTCCTGTACAAATTGAACGTTCACAAACCCCAAAAATATGCACATCTATATATTATGTCCTTGATACATACAAAGTTTCACGAAGTTCCGTTTAACAGTTACAGAAGAGTTGCATTTATGGTCTTTCTAAGTTCAATATGTGATGAAAAACATAACTCCTGGACAAATTGAACGTTCACAAACCCCAAAAATATGCATATCTACAAATTACGTCCTTACTACACACAAAATTTCATTAAATTTCGTTGAAAAATCACAGAGGAGTTGCGGTCACAAGCATACAGTCAATACACCTATACATTTATAAGTTCAAAGGGGCGTAACTCCTGGAAAAAGTACACAATGTAAAATACTCGACACTATGTACATTGTCAAATTATGTAATTGCAACATACAAAGTTTCATTAAATTCAGTTGAATAGTTTCATAGAAGTTGAGCTTACAAGCATATGGTCAAACACTTATTTTTTTAGTTCAAAGAGGCATAACTCCTGGAAGAATTCCACGATGCAACAATATACATATCTACATATTAAGTCCTTGCTACATACAAATTTTAGTGATATTCTGTTGAACAGTTAGAGAGGAGATGCGCTAACAAGCATATGGTCAAAAGCCTATTAATTTCTCTGTTCAAAAGGGCATAATGGTTATGGTCTCATGTTCATTTACTCCGTATCCTTTCGTAAAATGTTTAATACAGGAGTTTGTCTTTCAATGCAGTGTGGAGTTGGTAAAACAATTCCCCGTGCTTGAAGTTAGTTCTTAGTTGTAAATTTTTATTGTCATTATTGTCATTATTTGATGCGACAATTTGGGTAATTAGTTTATTCAAAAAGTTTATTTTTTTACAAAAATATTAGTAAATGAAGTATGGAAGGCATACATTATTGATGATTTGATGTTGTACAATACGGGTATTCTCTATTGGATTTAGATAATATGTTTGTTCACAAAACGAATGAAGAGCGCCATGTCAGAATACGTAGTAAGTACTTTAGTCTCTGAACATTCCATTGGTTTTAAATCTTCTACCAATATATCATATCAGATAACTTATCTGATAAAAAATATTTCTTAAATAAGACCTTATATAATCAGTTTCGTGATTCAAAATGTATTAAAAATGGATTTTCCTAGATCTGATCAAAAGGCACAAAAAATTTCTGTGTGTCAATTCTGTGAAGAGCCACCTGAAATTAAGTGGAGATGTATTAACTGTGATCTGTTTTTGTGCAATATATGCAGTAATAGAATTCATAAAAAAATCAAATCTACTCTTCAACATAATATCATACATTTGAAGGACTGTACAGGTGAAGATGTTACCGAGAAATTTCGCGAAGTTGATCTCCAGATATGGCCTTGTAAAATACACATTGGCAAAAACTTTTCTGTGTACTGCGTTGACTGTAAACAACCTATTTGTACCAGTTGTATAATACAAAGTCACAAAAATCATCAATTTGAAGAACTTAGCGATGTTTACAAATCAAAATTAACTGAGATACAAGTAATGAAAGGAAAAATTGATTTATCTATTCCATTTTTCAAAAATGAACAGGACAGGCTTAATAATATGTTATCAGCAGGTCAGACAAGAAATCAAAACTTCTAGAGAGAACAGAAATAATATCCAAAATTCACAAACAATTTCAGGAGCTGTTAACTGGTTTAGAAACTGAATGGAAACTAAAAGAAGAAGAAATAAATACAAAACTAACAAAAATGAAACTATCTACAGATGATCTACAGAAAAGGGCGGATCATTTGAATCAAACACTTCAATCATATCAAGCTTGAGATATTTTTACAACAAGTGATTTCTCGGAGATGATTCTTCCCGAACAAATTGTACAGGATGTTGCCTTAGTGAAAACAAAATATATACCAGAGCAAATTGATTATCATACAAGTGAAATATTTGTCTATCTTTTTCATGCCAATGATCTAAATTTTGAACTTCTTCACACTTATAAGGCTCAGTTAGGTGCAATATTCAGTTTAGTTAACTGTGGAAACAACTCTTTCTTTGTGTGTAGTAAAGATAAGTTTGTAAAAATAAAATTTGAAGGCGCTCATATCAAAATACAAGAAGAAATTTGTAAAAGCCAAAAAATTCTGCACATGGCAATGACTCAAAGTGGAGATGTACTAATATCATGTGATTCAGATCTTAAAATATACAAGACAAATGGACAACTCGAAGTATTTAAATCATTCATGCCGTACAGAATCGGTGGTGTTCACATTACTCAAAACAATGATATACTTGTAGGAGTCTTCGAGGTAAGCAGTGAGACAAAAGATTTTACAGGGAAAGTTATGGTTCTCACTTCTGCTGGTGAAATTGAACACACTTATAAAAATGATGAAAACAATAAATCACTCTTTAATGTCCCTTTCAGAATAACAACAACTTGTAATGGTAGTATATGTGTTGTTGACTTGTTCAATTCAAAATTTGAGGGAAGGATAGTAAACTATAAGAAAGGAACACAATGGGTTTATACTGGGTGTGAAAGTATTAATTCGGAATTAAGTAGATTTACACCACGTGACATTGCTGTAACACCGTCAGACATCATTCTTATAACTGACTTCACCAATCACTCCATACATGTATTAAATAATGTTGGGGAAGTGATGGTTTGTAAAGACTTGAAAAGTATAGGTATTGTATTACCAGTAAGTCTTTATATTGACCCTGATGACATAGTATGGATTGGATGTTTTAGCTTTAACGATTGCTCAAAAATCCATTCTATGAGACTTTATTAACTTGTCAAATGCCTAGTCCATATCGACTGCATAAATACCATAGATTAACGAATACCTCATGACCACTTCTACACCAATCAGGAAAATTATTTAAATCTGATATAAAATAATTTCGTATATTTTATTTTACATTGTTCTTTATATGATTGTATATATGCTTTCAATCCTTAGGGGTATAATCATGCATTTCTTTATAATATACAATATTTAACAGTAAGTGCCCATCCAAAATGCCAAGGCCGCCTCTTTGTACCTCTACTTTAAAAAATTTGCTGAAAACATCAGACTTCAATATTTTAAAACTCATGGATGAAATTCAGTACATGATGCTTGCCTCTATGGCATGATGTATGGATATACAGACATGCTCCTTATAACTTTTTTGTCAGGACAGTAAGTAGAAATTTTTGGTTATCACAAACAAAATATGGTTACTTATAAGTTCAGAGAGAGAACAGAAACCTCTCACCAGAATATATGAAGGGTTGTGAAAAAAAAAATAGTAATGGTGCATTACATGATACCCTGCCACGTTTCACAAAATTTCTTAGTTTCAAGGGGCATAACTCCAGAACCCTTGGACCTCTCAACCTAAAATCAAACTTGACCTAAGTTTTGTGGCAAACAACTTGCATACCAAGTTTGAAGACCTCGTGTTATTTCTTTCACAAGTCGGAAACCCTGAAATTCGCAAATTTTCTAAGTTTCAAGGGGCATAACTCCAGAACCCCTTGGACCTCTGAACCCAAAATTACACTTGACGTGAGTTTTGTGGTAGACAATTGGCATACCAAGTTTGATGACCTTGTTATATTTCGTTCACAAGTTATCAGTCGGAAACCCTCAAATTCGCAAAATTTCTAAGTTTCAAGGGGCATAACTCCAGAAACCATTGGACCTCTGAACCCAAAATCGAACTTGACCTGAGTTTTGTGGTAAACAAGTTGCATACCAAGTTCGAAGACCTTGTGTTATTTCGTTCACAAGTTATCAGTCGGAAGCCTTCCGGGGGCGGACGGAAGGACAGACACACGGACGGACGGACACACGAGGGTATCACATAATACCTCGCCACTGGTATCACATAATACCTCGCCACTACGTGTGGCGGGGTATAAAACCCAATATAGACTGTTTACTTTTGTAAATATTTTATGACTTGAGGGTGACCGCTGGTCAATTTGAAAAATAAAGAGGATTTCAAACAAAAGTTTGTTTGCTAAAACAATGAAAAAGAAGTAATTAAAGCAAGCAAGAGGCTCTCAAGAGCCTCTATTGCTCATCTTAGCCTTGGATGACGTAGACATTTTATGTTAAAGAGCCCATGTTCCAATATGCCCAGAAGTTTTAGGAAGAAGACGTTTGTTAGTGTTTCCCATAGGGTCCAATGTTAAACTAAGTTCCCTGCTGAACTCCATCTTGAAGTGTGAACCTGAAAACATTTTTCCTTGCAGGGGAAAACATTGACTATGGTGACCAATTTTGGTTCCATTGGCTCCGAAGTTTCAGACGAGAGGATTTTTGAATTTTTTTCCTATTGTGTGTAATGTTAAAACTATGTTCACCGCTGGTAGACATCTTGGCTATAGCGCGGACATGAAAAACACCTTTTCAGCAGGGGAATAATCAAAGAATATTCTGGCCAACTTTGGTTCCAACAGGCTTAATAGTTTCAGAGGAGAAGATCTTTTTCCAATAGGTCTGATGAATAAACTATGTTCCCCGCTTGTGGCCATGTTGGATATTGCTCGTACTTGAAAGTCTGTTTTTCCTTGTGTAGTTCCCTGGTAGATTGTGGCATGCGCCATTGTAGATGTTTCCTTTTATCCCTTTTATTTCATTTATGGTCTTTACGATCTCCCTGAAGAGATTCAATATCGTAGGAATATAAAAACATGTACAAGTCTGCGAGTTAAAACTTTGTTCCCTGCTGGCAACCATTTTGGATAAAACATGGATCTTTAAAATTCCTTTTTGCAGGGGACCATCAAAGGACTATTGTGACCAGTTATTTTTGGTTCCAGTTAGCTCAGTAGTTTCAAAGAAGATCTTTGAATGTGTTTTCCATAAGGGTAAAATGTTTAAACTTTAGGTGGTTTCAGAGGTGATATTTGAATGTGTTTTCCCACAGGGTTTAATGTTAAAGCTATGTTCCTGCTGGCGGCCATATTGGATTAAGAAAGGACCTAAAAACATTTTTTTGCAGGGGACCACCAGAGGACTATTGTGGCCAAGTATGCTTCCAATTAATTGGCTCAGCGGTTTTAGAGGAAAAGATCTTTGAATGTGTATTCCCATAGGGTCAAATGTAAAAACTATGTTCCCTCCTGGCTGCGGACCTGAAAAACACTTTTTGCAAGGGACCACCCAAGACTATTGTGCACAAGTTTGGCTTCAAATGGATCAGTAGCTTCAAAGAAGATCTTTGAATGTGTTTTCCCATAGGTCGTGCTGGATATTGCTTGGACGTGAAAAAACTCTTTTTTGCAGGGGACCAAACAGGGACTATTGTGTCCAAGTTCCACAGATATTTACCCACGGATAACTTACCTTGAACTCCATGCACCAGTCCACAGTATATTTACCCACGGATTACGTAAACGTAGCAAGATTATTCTGCCGTCTGTTACTGGAATCTACAAAAGGGATATATTGGCTAGACTGTTTGTATGACATGTACATTCATTTAGTTTTTCGTAAATTTCAACATTAAAGACATGATATAATTTGAAACTTTATATGAATACCCCTTATATCAATGATATATTGAAGAAGTACAATATATATATCACTTCTTTATGTGAAACAAGGGAGAGAGAAAAAAGAGAAAGTGACAAACTGGGACAGACTTCTGCATTTGATAATTCCTACAAAAAAGAACATAATTTAACCCCTGGAGATACTCTCATGATATAAATTGATGAGAAATACAAAAAGTACAATCTTCTGAAATAATCTTCATTACCTTTAATGGACAAAATTTTCAGAAGGTTTGTAAAACTGATTTGCCTGATGGCAAAATTGGTAAAAGGTCACACTTAAGACATTGTAATTGCTTAACGGAGAACAAAATTTTAAAAAATTGTTATTACATCATAGAATACTACAGAAGCAATTCAATTATAATCTCTGCAGGATTAGTTCACAAATTATGATTTTCATCAGTAAATGCTATATGATGTTCTTTTATTGCTTCTGCATTACATAGACCCACTCACCTCGGCATATCCAGTTATACTATAAGTATGCCCAGTAGTTAGCCCATTAAACAACACTCCAGGTATGCTGCCGGTAGTTGCTGTCTGACAATAGAACAAGTCTACTTGATTAAAATTGGGAAGTATTATTTGGGGTTAGTATCTAAATTGACTCGTCTTGTGACGCGGTGAGGTTGTTTTGGACGACAAAATGTTGATAAACAATCCTACAAATCCTACAATGTAATAGAAAGTTATGATTTATCTACATTCACCGGTATAATCGAGAAAACACAGGCTAATGCTAATAAATAAAAAAGGGCCGTGTACAATATGCAAATTTATGTCAACATTTTCTTCATTTTAAAAAAAAATATCACATCAACCACAACATTGAAGAATAAAATTCTTTACATTTTGCTTAGAGGAAATTGTAAAGGGTGAGATTCTGATATTAATTTGCAATTTATTCCGTAATAAGTAATACTTTTGATGAATGTTCAAAATATAGACTTTAAAATCACTTAAAGGGGATTTTCCTGAGATATGATTTGATGATACTAATTTTACAGGAATTTGTTTTATTAAATTTTATCACAAACTTCAACCCAATCCATTAAAGAGTCTTCAATAATTGAGTGGAAGGCGAGAGGAAATTTATGAATTGTTTTGTGGGCTTTTGATTCATCTACACACATATTGTTTAGTACCATCTTCGTGTCATATCAAAGTTTAGTCCATCCAAGTACCCATAAATAAGTTATATGCATTTCTTGATTTATATAGTACTATAGAGATTTCAACTCCAACATATTAATATCTTGAAATGGCTGGTGAATAAGCACCAATCAAAGAATCTCAGGTATTCGTTTGATATATGTACCAATATGTCATTTCCAAAACGAGAAGCTCAATAGATTGTTGTTATAATTTTTTATATGGGGAACTGAAGACAAATATCTATAATGGCCTACCAGCAGGTTTGGGCATTCAAGAATGCATCCAGAGAGAACATATAGAAATTGCTTACATTACTACCCAATAAGGACATCGATTACATATGAGCCAGAATTATGTAATGTCTTGATATTCACGGCTTGATATAAGCCCCGTGATGTCGTTTCAAATATAAGATGGTCTGGGCATTGCTAATAAATAACCTGTCATAAGAGAAACTCCGAATAACACTTGATATGTAAACGGAGATATTATACAAGAAACTTCTGATATAACATTCGCAAGGGATATATAGACATATTGGTTCATAAACTGTCTTAAAAAACAGAAAACTGGGGATATTGCTCAAAACTAGAACAAAGATGTCATCTCCAATCTTTGATGACATGAAAGCCACAAATAGAAAAAAAAGTCTACCTTTACTTGATTTACGGCTCCAACAAAAGACAAAGTACATGAGCTTAAATAAGAGAATCTTCAAAGTTAACCGATCAGCGATAATTTAAAAAGCACTGCTTGATTTAAAGATCGAGATTAACGAAAACAAAATGTATTTTTCCTGATATATAGTCTCCAATGCTAATCTAACGGGTTACAATTATACTTTGCTGATAATATGGAATCCAATCATTGTTGCATTTTGATGATATATGACCTCCAATTATTGTTTTATTTTCATTTTTCCTGATCTTTGGTCTCAAGTCATTACACCTTGCCGATATATGAGCTCAAATCATTATTTTACTTTGCTGATACGGGCTCAAATCAGTATTGTATTTTGATTATTGTTACATTTTGCTCATCACATGGGCTCAAATCATTGCAGTATTTTAAAGATACATGGTCACCTATCAGTATAATTTGCTGATATGGGCTCCAATCATTGCTTCATCTGCAATATCGAAAGATATGAATAATCGTACATTTACTTACCGATATATAAGCCCCAATTAGAGAAGCTCTGGACATTGCTAAATCAATCACAGTCAACAGATGTCTAGAATTGTCAAAAACACTATGTGAATTTGTTATGCCACCAGTCATATCTTGCAGTGCCCATCGTATACGGCCACCATGTATGTTTTCGTAGGATCCATACAATCTGAAGAGAAATTATACATGACTTAACCAAGAACTACTTATAAATCAAGTTACGGTTTCTAAAAGATGTTTGTTCTTTATACCCTCTTTTCCTCCGTTCTGATTTTATTTCGAGAAGATGAGTTTTCCTTTAAACAACTGGTTTGTGTCATGAGCGCATAAAAGGCCTCTATACGTCAGTAAAGTGACAAAGTGCATTTTGTAACCGAAACTTAATTTGATAAAAAAAAATAATATTATTATATCTACAAAGTGTGTCACATTTCCAATCAAATCACATTTGTTATTTTGGAAGATAAAACAAATAAATTTGACATTAAAAATTTTTAAAAACATTCCTTTTATATATCAAGTGCGTCTACGTATTTCACAAATCGCCAAAAAATATGTTTCTGAAAAAAAATACAAACAATGGAAAATTAGCCAAATTTTCGTGATCAAAGAATAAGAAACAGGCTCTTTACATATAGAAGGACTCTAATCCTTTTTTTAGTTGAGTGAGACTGTTACGAAAATTTTATATCCTTCCTACATTCTATAACACTCCTTATATTCGTATTTAAGGTCTTTAACTCAAAAATGAAGCAAAAGGTAAAGATCCAGAAATGCCCATAATAAATAGCCAAGAACGTTGGAAAAAATCTGGTAACGGATTTGGAAAATACATTGCAAAGAGTAAAGACAAAGAACAAATTAAAGATCAGTAAACTTTGGAATAACTAGATCCCATATGCACATCTTGTATTTTTGTACATGTATATATACTTTACAATAACCTACTTTGCGTATGCCTTTTCCAACAAAGCTGGCCAGAATTCTTCTTGGTCAGAACTTCTCATATATAACAGATGACCTACAAAACAATGACTCGTTACTCACCAAGGACTTAAGAATAACATGAGTAAGAATACTCATATTTAATGACTAACAAATGACTTAGTTGAAATTTGCACTCTAAATTTCAGAAAATTTGTGAAAAACTAAGAAGAACATTCTTCATGCAAATCGCTGTCCTTAGCTGATTTTGGGTCTCCATGTGGATTATTTTTTATCAGCTATCAAAATCTGTCGTTTCAAATTCTTCCAAATATCTGATCTATATGAAGAGACATGGCCATCTGTAGAAACTAAATTTACAGTAACGTTGGTATTTCGGCATTGTTTGGTGATGTCCTTCCCAGTTTCATGGACACATTGTGATTACCTTGGTTTTGAATGTAGTGTTTTTCTGTGCTTTGTAGCTGTCTAACGTCATTGTTTTCTGTGTTCTCGTTTTGGCCTTTTCTTTGGACTTCGATTTTTGTAATTACCACTCCTTTGTTCCTTCGTTATTCTACTGTCGTTGTTACAACAATAAGTGAATCTCTTGTGTGTTACAAATGACTCAAATCTGTCAGGACTTTTCATGTTAAACAGGATGTCCTGGAATCAAAATTTAAGTCCTGGTTTAGAATTTGTCTACACAATAAAAGGATTCTTCAAATGAAACAAAAATTATTTTAACAAATTATCAACTGATTCAAAAATATCTAAAAGTTTAAAATATTTAAGAAAAATATGTCTTAGTTTTTAGGAAATTTCATTGATCTAAGTATACTTTATGTTGATCTTATGGTGGCTTTGAGTTGTTATTACTCCCCTTTGGGTCGTTGTCTCTGACACATTCCCCGTTTCCCTTCTTTTTTTCTATTTAATATTTTTGTTGTTTTTATATATGTTCACATATTTAATATTTTTTATTGATTGTTGTAAATATGTTGATATTTAAAGGACCCAATGAAAAGTAATTGGGTTACCCTATTCAAATAAAAAATTATATTTTTATTGCTATATTATAGTTTTTATACATGGTACTATATTTGTAAAGTTTTAACATATCTTTGTTCCACCTGACAAAAGTTCCAATGAAACAAATATTATAAACATGGGCATAATATTTTTTCCTTTGGGAACAAATATTACATGAAGTTTATTCCGTTAGGAACAAACATTAAAATATTTGTTCCAGTTGAACAAATCTTTTGTAATATTTTGTCCTTTGGAACAAATATTATGGTGGAACTTATATTCTGTCACATATTACTGGGTGTGACTGCAATCACCAAATACTCACCATCTACAGTAGGCAGTCTGTCATCAACTACAACATCTATCCATTCTCCATATCTCCAGAACCGGAAGTGAAATATACCGGCATAGTTCTCAATGAAACTTTGGTCTGTTGGTACGCATCTTGCGAGTAGTTTAGGAGTCATTGATAGACAAGTGAACGCAGAAACTAGCCAAGTGTCACCTACAATAATATACATGTACATATATTTCATATATCATTTAGTTCCAAAAAGGGGGATGGAATAAAGAATGCAAAGCCGATGATTTCAAGGATTTTAAACATTTGGGGATTTAAAAAATGATGGAATTATGGATTGTCTTAATGGACCTCTTAACTTTTAACGCTTTTAATTGGTTAAGGCGTATTTACGACTTCACCGGCAAACAGTAAATGTTACAGACTACTTATATTAATTGGTGATCCTAATAAATGTAGAAATGTATTTGTCAGCTATTAAAATTTCTTGGCAATCTTTTTTTTTGTGCATCTAACTTAGGGCCTGTTCACACTACAATAGTTAATCTGGATTAACTCAGGTAAATACTGCTTAATCCACATAACGTTCACACTGCAAAAGTTAATCTTAATCCACAATATTACGTGTATTTTAACTAAAAACCGTTTGATGTGACCGTAACGTTCTGGATTAACTTAATCCGGATTAAATTAATCCAGATTAACTCCAGTGTGAACATGCCCTAAGTCACAAACCACCTTCTTGTGTTTCATTAGAAATTTGAGCATTATATTCATGCAGTTCAACACAATTTTTTCTACGAGTTATTTTTCTACTGCTTATATAACGGCTTCTTTTTTGTGTTGCCTTTTTATTTCACTGATTTTGGTCCTCCCAGTTTCGACATTTTAAGTTGTAAACCCCCCATACTACCTTAATACATTCACCAATATTGAAAAAACACTATAACAAAGTCACTGGGAAAGTAAAAGACTGAAATTATCGATATCTTACCAAGTTTCCCGGGTTCAATATCCATTTCGCAGACATCACTTGCTATGAACTTTGGTTTCTTGACGATTTCCTGTTAACGATACAGCATTTAATTAAGCACAAACACATCTTAAATTTAGGAATGTCACTTTCTCCCGGATGCTATTGATCTCATTTGAATTTCAAATCCATTTTTATTTGGAAATTTCGTCTTATCTATATGAGCCTACCGCGCTACTGTTTTAAGCCTCTCATGAACGTCGCTTAAAAACTGATGTTTTTAACAATTGTCATATAAATCGAATAAAAATACTCCGGAACACAAAATCTAATTTTGTTTACGATGATCTTTGGGTATGATTAAAGGCCAGCAAAGCATTATAAACATGGACTGATCCTACTGTATAGTAGACTGATCCAACTTTCATCGTTAGTTGATAAACGAGTATGTTGCTGGGAAATTTTTACAGTCTTAGTTAACATGCGTCGTTGTACCTCAGTTGCTCATGATAACCAGATTTGGCCGTTTTAGACGTTACGACCTTTTACACCATTAAAAAGAGGGTATCTAAGTAAACCGTCATAACACTGACCTTTGTACTTTTCCCCAAGTACCAGATTAAGTGGACATACCGAACTCCTCTTGTTCGTATAATTTTAATGTGTTTTACGAAATCGGGGAGACATCCAGAGTTGATGCAGTCCCGAAACATGTTTTAAAAGCAATTACACCGTTCGCACAGCTGTTTTCAAATTAATTTCCATGGTCATTTGTATTCTGAAGCTGTCATATTGCCTTATGATGTCGAAATATGACTTGTGTGGCAAACAATTTTCAAATTCAAATTGCCTGTATACTAAAGATTTTGCTTTTGAGAAGTTATTCACATCACGGCGGAAATTAGATGTACAGTATTAACACACAGCCGTTTTTTTCGGTTGATGAATGTCGATTTGTTGCTGCAAGAGGGTATGGATTTTTTAATGATTACTCAAGTAATTTTGAGACAATAGGGTCGATTCAATAATTGTGTCCCTACCTGCACTTCTTGACCAATCAAACGTAGTGATGTGGTGACTGATTCAACCTTTGCTTCTATATCAATAATTGACAGTTCTTTCGTAAAAAGATGACACAATGTAACATTTTGTATGAATTATACAATATTGTGTCTGTTCCATTCAACATTTGATGACATTGTGTTTTCTTTAACACAGAAGCTGACAAAAGATATACACGTCACAAACTGACGATGGGGACAGATTTATTGTATCGGTTCTCAAGTCCAGCGAAAGTGAAAACCTAAAAAAAACTTACTGTACGATATTATAGAAGTTTTGTTCTTCTCTGATATTTGATTTTCAGAATTAAACTTTCATGGTTTACTTACAGAAGGTCTTTTCCACTTGATGTTTCTGATACTCAGTTTGGAGTAATGATACAATGAGCTATCTGCTGCCGGAAATACTGGATCCTTATATAGTTTACCACTACAATTAGAACAAATTTGACCCTGAAGACTGTAATCCAGATGCATCTTCATCAAAGCATCGTTTCATACAGCGAACGCTAAATTCACGTTCACTACATTTTTCCATGTTTTATATTGGGATAACTTGCATGTCAATTCCCCGTTTCAGAAACTTAAGCATTGTAGGAAGACCGTACACCAAAATATTTTGATTGGTCAAGAACATAAATAACGTCACGTTATTTGTCGAAAATTGATTGTTCGTACACCAAAATTTCAAATACAATCACTTTACCCACAACTCCTCAGTTTCTGGAACGGCGAATTTAGAGATCTGATCGCAATGAACAAGAGTTGTTAGAAGACAGCTAAACGTGTATTAGAGTGACTTCAATAATTGAGAATGTTTTATAAAACATTT
>MJUU01043181.1:77641-105876 GCA_002080025.1 Modiolus philippinarum
GGGGGGTTATGGTTTTTTTTTCTGGACAGAAAAATTTTTTCTCGCTTTGCGCGAAAAAATTTATTTATTTTTTTCACGTGTATCAACAAACTATTTTTTTTTCAAAATTCACATTATTTTTTTGGACAGAGAGCCTCCTGCAGAAATTTTTTTTTCATCATGTTGGCAGCCAAAATGTTTTTTTCACATAAAATCAGATCCAAAATATTTTTTTAGAAAAAAACCATAGCCCCCTCCCCCCCCTTCAAGTTAAATGGTCGGTCCCTAAGTCATCCAAAAGTAAAAAGGGAGATCGAAGACACTTAATTTGTCCCATAATTGAACAGTATTCATAAAGGTGATTAATTTGATAAAAACAACTTTTTCATTTCATGTTTAGTTTATGAGAAATGAACGTAAATGCAAAATTTAATCACAGTCAGTGATGCTTAAAATTTAGGTTAAAGCAACTTAATTGTCAATGATTTGGCTATTATCAACCAAAGTCATTCAAGGGAAAATGTACGAAGATATTTGTCAGCAAAGTTTGATTTATCAACTGTAATTGCAAAAATACATGATGATGACATGGTGCATCAAGACGTACATTAAGAGCATTTAAATTACAACCCATATTTTTAAACTACAAATTTTTAAATAGATTCATGAATGCACTTAGATGCATGGCAGTTTTAACTTTTACTTGTTTTTGCAGGTGTTCTGGTAAATCTTAATTATTGGTCAAAGCGCCATAACTGTAAATAATTTTGAACTATTTTTCCCTCTTTATAAAACTGGTAAATGCGAAGAAAAAATACTGAAAGTGGACAAAATGTACATATTTAATTATGTTAATTTATTCTTAACTGAACTTTTTGGAGATTAAAAGTTAAATTCATTTTTATTGAGGCAGATAACTATCTTTTTTACCGGTATATTCATTGAATTTTTCGTTGGATCGCCTAAATGTAGATGATGCACACCCCATTGTTGGTGCATTATGTAGTTCTCCTTAAGATGAATGTTGCAGTAAAATGTCATTATGCTACAACATGGTAGTTGAGAAATACGCTTAAAACTCAAAATTTCACCAAAGTCACTAAAGAGTAAAATAAATTGTGAGTCTTCCATGGAAGACATGTGTTGCCTGCAATGCCCTTGGTGAATTTGATCAGAGAGAGTCAAATTTCTAAGTCAGTAAACAGGAAGTAGATGCCTGACAGACCTGGAATCAGTAAGTGCAATCCAATAACAAGGTCACATACAAAATTTGAAGGGGCTGTGATTTGCAGTTGCTGAGAAAATTGTTACAAAAGTTTTTACTATTGATAGTATTTGCTGAAAATTCGGAAGTCGGTAAACAGGAAGTAGATTGCCGACAGACATGGAATCTGTAAGCTCAATATGGAACCCCTTACTTCTGTCCCATACAAAATTTCAAGTGGCTGTATTTGTAGTTGCAGAGAAAAGTGTTACGAAAATTTAAACCACTGACAGTATTTGCTGAAAATATTCCAAGTCCGTAAACAGGAAGTAGATGCCTGACAGACCCATAGTTGCCAATGTCTGACAAAGAAAAATCATGTCATGACATGACATGAGATACCAAAAAGCGTGTGAAAACGCTCGACATACTTTCGGATTATTGAACAAAATTTATATAAAATTAATTTGCCAATATAAATGCCCACTGTACTCAACATTTGCCTGTTTTACTGATTTTAGAACTACCTGACTAGGTACATATTCAAAACAATTACAAATTGGGTTGAATTTACATTAGTCAAGAAGTGACAGATAAATGGTTTCAAAATGAGCCCTAGCTTTTGTATATCCGACTATATCACTTTCTGTAAATTATCCAATATAAATGTGTAAACTGCATAGCCGGCCCGTTCTCCACGATCACTTTTCTTCGATTTCAAATTAATTCATCAAACTCGGAGTCCCAAACCTGTCAAGTCTCACGCTTTCGGCGTGAGAGTCACGCTTTCCAACACCAAATCACGCTCTCATGCTCAACCCTTTCAATGTCACACTTTTCTAATTTCTGAGAAAATCACACTTTTCTAATTTCTGAGAAAAATAGATTTCAAGTAGAAAAACGACCCTTTTATAATAAGAAAGATCATAAATTAGGGGTTGTTCTGCACATCCTTCCATAATATTGGTTCACTTTCTACTACAGACCCCAAGTAAAATAATTTGTTCAATGGAAATCACAGATATGAAAGCTATTTTATATTTTCCCTTTTCAATGAAAAATTTGGTTTCAAATTCATTGTTTTTGCCATTTTAAATGGTTTCAGAATGTGTCTCTGAAATTAATATCTTGAGGCTATTCCCCCACACGTCCTTCGTCTCACTCTAGGAACCCAGACCCCCTTGACAGCTCTGGAGTCCCAAATTTTGTTTTGGTATCACTGATCCGGTACATATAATATCGTTTTCTATTTGCACTCGTGTCTTTAGTCATCGAGACTAAACACAGACCTCAAATCAATAAGCACATTATGGAACCTCATACTGATGTCACATGCAAAATCTCAAGTGGCTGTGACTTGTAGTTGCTGAGAAAAGTGTAACGAAAATTTCGCCATTGACAGCATTTGCTGAAAATATTCCAAGTCAGTAAACAGGAAGTAGATGTACGACAAGCCTGAAATCATTAAGCCAGTATGTGACCTCATACTGAAGTCACATACAAATTTTCAAGGGGCTGTGATTTGTAGTCAATGAGAAAAGTGTTACGAAAAAGTGGGACGGACAACAACAAAAACAATGACGACGAAAGATGACTAAAGTGACCCCTATATGTCGCCCCACACTACATGTGCAGGCGACACAACTGAGAAAAGTGTTACGAAAATTTGTACCATTGACCATAATTGTTGAAAATATTCCAAGTCGCTAAACAGGAAGTAGATGTCAGACAGAAATGAATTCGATAAACGCAATATGGAAACCCATACTTAAGCCACATACACAATTTCAAGGGGCTATAATTTGAAAATGCTGAAAAAAGTGCTCCGAACATTTTTACCATTGACAGTATTTGTTGAAAATATACTCCAAGTCAGTAAACAGGAAGTAGATGTGCGACAGACCTGAATTTGATAAGTGCAATATGGGACCCAATACTTAAGTCACATACAACATTTCTAGTGGCTGTGATAAGTAGTTGCTGAGAAAAATGTTACAAAAATTTTTACCATTGACTGTACTTGTTGAAAATCTTCCAAGTCCTTAAACAGGAAGCAGATGTCTGACAGACCTGAGTTCAATAAGCGCAATATAGAACCCCATACTTAAGTTACATACAAAATTTCAAGTGATTTATAGTTGCTGAGAAAAGTGTTACATAAAAAGTGGGAGAGACAACATCGTTGACAACGACGATGCCGCAAGACAACTAAAGTGATCCCTATATGTCGCCACACACTACGTGTGCAGATGTGTACAGGCGACACAATAAAGGTCCAAGTCACTTTTGTCAATGATTTGGCTAGTACTTATAAAGGCAATAGATCTGATTAAACATTGTTGTCTTTTAATGTGTAGTTGTTGAGAAATGGACTTAAACACAAAGTTTAACCTCATTAATTCAAGCATGAAATGTAGATCACGGAACACCAAATTGTTGTTGAATTGGGTACTTCTCATCAAAATGAATGTTCCAATGAAATATCATAGTGCTACAATGCATAGATACTAACTAGAGCTGTCGCCGAATGGCAACCAATTATGCCCCCGCTCATTGAACCCTCAATCAATATGGCATGTGCAAATTTAAGCGTGTGTTGACACAGTACAAGTATGGACACAATTATATGCCTCTCCTTTTCTCAAAATATATAAAAGGGAAGTTCTGAGCCCGAAAATCAATTCTATGGGTGCTAGGAAATCTTCCTGTAAAGTTTCATCCATTTTGAGGCACTTTGAATTTTCCCGCCTTTTTCCAGTTTCCATAACAACGGCAGCCATTTTGAAAATTCTGAGACTCAAAATCATTTCTATGGGTGCTAGACATCCTTCTTGTAAAGTTTCATCAAATTTGAAGCACTTTGAATTTTCCCGCCTTTTTTCAGTTTCCATGGCAACTGCGGCCATTTTGAAAATTCCAAAAGATATGTGTGTGCACATCCACTTATTGTAAGTTAGATTCCTTTGAAGTAGTTGGAATTTGTTTGCAAACTTTCTAAGAAAAAACATGAAAAGTTGTGTTTTTCATTCGTACGGACGGATGGACAGACGAACGAACGGACGGACGGACAAGGGTAAAACAATATGCCCCCCCCCCCACCGACTTTTCGTCGCAGGGGCATAAAAAATTGACTTTAAGCACTTTGGGATCAGAAGGACAAAAAGACAGAGGGACGAACGGATGGATGAGGGTAAATATATATGCCCCTTCCACTTTAGTGGCAGGACATAAAAAATATGACACACGGTGATATAAATATTATCTTTATTGTAAGTTTTTCTGTAAAGAGGACGGAATAATTAGATTCACTTCTATAAGAAGTATATGATAAGAATGATTATTTCCAGAAGCCATGTTACAGTAATATATTTACAGAGATTTGTAAAGCACAGTTGTAAGACGAACATTAGAAGATATAAACCTCAGTTTATATACCTCAGTGAAAAAGTTGGTTTTTGCAAATTCAGAAATAATATTATTTTAATTATTGCAAAATGCGGATTATGCCACCAGTTTGTTATTCCGTACTCAAACTCACACAACAGGAATGTTAGTAACTGTCACAGTTTGCAACAGAGGTATTCATGGGAAAGGGAAAATACTCTGCAAGAAACAGTTTTATGTTTTATTTCAATATGATTTGATAAAGAAAATAAAGTTTCTGTGTAGTTTAAGTTTTGTTAGGCAAGTACTATATATCCATGGAAATTATCACATAAAATATTGTGAAATTTGAATTTTCCTTCAATTTGTCAAAATGAATAACTGAAACCAAAATTCATGAAAAATTATAAAACATATATCTAACACCTTAATGAATATAATGTAACTGCAATAATTTATATATTTATAGCATTACATTCACACATCCCCCCTCCCAAACACAAATATGTATGTTGATAATTCTCATATAAGTTCACATATGGTTCTAGAAAATGAAAGAAAAATTCAGAAATAAAACACAATATGATTAATTATAATAATAAAATTCCTTGTTTGTCATATTCTCTCACCTCCCCCCTAAGTGTTAGGTAAAGTTCAATGATAATGAAGGAAGTTTTTAAATTTTTAGAATGTGGCATAAAAGACTACCTATTGCAATTGTACAGCAAAAAATGTAGTTTCACAAACCTCCGTTGACGAAATCAACAAAGATTTTGTAACGACACACTGTCTATTACAATTTCTGTGAAAGTATTATTCTTCGTGGGGTTCCAATTTTCATGGATTTTGTGGTTTGTCAAATCCATGAAATTAAGTTCCCAACCAAATGCATTTTTTTCTAGAGTATTGATGCAGAATATTCGAAACCACAAATTTAAGAACCCACAAAATATTTATTGTTATGAAAACCACAAAGGGCAAGGTGCAATAAGGGGTTGATTCGGCCCTAGATTCCGTTAAATTTCTAAGTTGCTCCTCAAGATTTGCTTTCATGTTCGTTTCAAAGTTAAAATCCCACGTGCAGAAAAATACAAAAGTTAAAACCAATGACGTCACAATAGGTAGAGTTCTGATGTCATGAAAAGGCTACTATTGAGCATTTACATAGAAATAAACCAATTTTGACAGATTTTCTAATAGTTTTCCTAGCCGGAAATATCGAGCACATTCCAGAACCAATTGGATAAGGACAAGGTGCGACAAGGGGTTGATTTGGCCCAAGATTCCAGTGAATTTCTAAGTTGCACCTCAAGATTTTCTTTTATATTCGTTTCAAAGTTGAGATCCCATTTACAGAAAAAATGCAAAAGTTAGAACCAATGACATCACAATAGGTACAGTTCTGACGTCATGAAAAGGCTACTTTTGAGCATTTTCATAGAAATATACTAAATTTGGCAGATTTTCGAACAGTTTTTCTAACCGTAAATATCAAGCACATTCAAGAACCAATTAGATAATTTACCAACTTATTGGTACAAATGAATTGAACCTCTCATGTAAATATTTTTGTGGTTCTTGCATGTGCTCTGTATTTCCTATACAGAAAAAGTGGTCAAATTTGTCATTTTTAGACAAAATCTTCACTTTGTCTCTTCTTCTACACTAAAAAACTCAGTAATCATACATTAATATTTGAGAAATGTTACTGTTTACTGAAAAGCCATACCCTTAGAACATTTCAATGAGAAAAATCTGTGAATTCAGACAAATTTATTTTTCAGGCAAAATAAGGCCCTTATCGCCCCTACTCCTTTGATAACCACAAATAAAATTACTTCAACAATATATACTGATTACAGTCTGTTAAATTTAATGAGAATGTTGAATAGCTTATTTGATGTCACATTACTTTTTAGTGAAAGCTGAATGGCTCATATAATATTGCATGATTTTATGAGATACCTGACTGGTTCATTTGATGTCACATGATTTCTTTTGATGAGTATGGGCTGAATTGTGCCACTATATTTGGAATAAATGTGTGTACAGACAGAATATGACATGAGACCTATCAACACTTTCTAGTGCTTGATTAGATTTTCCCATAAATGGAAATACAGGCTCTTAACACTAATGAAAGTGCAAGACAATAAAAATCTCGTCTTTGAAGGGTAAGATTTTGTTCCTGACAAAGCTTGCCAAGTCCAAGATGGCTGAAATTTTCCAAAAGCCTGTGAAAGTTTTTCTGGTCTTGCACTATCACTTGTGTTTGATTTTATGACATAACTGTCTCTATAACATAATAAAATCCACAAATACATGTACATTTCGGCTCCTCCCCTCTCCCCAATGCTCTGGAGGGCATCTTGAGTTATGCTTAGATGTAATGAGATGTTCATAGAAAATATGTCCTTAGCATGATAAAATAAACAGCTGCGCCAAGAGCGCATGATACGCCCGTCCCTACTTTAAAAGCAAACTGATTAAATGATTCTTGAAATTAAGAACTCCATATGATCAAACATGACAAGGGACTTCTGATATGATTGATTGATTGATTTGTTAGAGTTTAACGTCCAATGAGCAATATTTCAGCTATATCAGGACGAGAACAAGTTAATCAATTCAAAACAAATTGTAAGTAAAAGAAGAAAGAAATAAAGGTGGAAGGGACAACCGGGGCAACGACTTTTGATTGCCACTGGAAAAGGGGAGAAATGGGTAGGGGCAGGAAATTTAGCCTTCTATACGACACCCAGTGCGTCTGCTCTCTTTAGAGAAATATAGAAGGGGTCTTTATACTGCATGGAGCGTGGCGTTTCTCCACACAGTTTGGCTACAATGGTTCGCGGTCAGGCTTTCCGTATTATGACCTGACTACCCCGCAAAGACAGGGCATTCCCCTATCCACCACCTGGGGATGCGCCCGGCAGCTTTGTAGCCAAAGCCCCTGAAAACCTATTCAGGTGCCGGGCTTCTGATATGTATCAATTATTTCATCTGATGTTAAGCAGTAAAAAATGTATATTGGTTTAGGGGTAGTAATGTCTTAAAATAAAAGATTTCAATGTGTAGACAGAAATTACAATTTCATACTTTTTTGAAATAATCAAAGTCCTATAACTCTGGAACGAAAAATCCTTCCACAAAATAAAACGATCGAGAACTTTCTTCCGTCATATCCAACAATCTTGCAAAGTTTCAAGAAAAATGTATAATGAGTTCTCTAGCTAAAATATGACGTGTGGACTGAAATGGTATTTCATGTTTTTTTTAAATAATCAAAGTCCCATAACTCTGGAACGAAAAATCCATCGACAAAATAAAATAATAGGGAGCTTTCTCTCGTCATACCCAACAATCCTGCAAAGTATCAAGAAAAATGATCAAGGCGTCCTCTAGTTAGAGTATGACATGTGGACGAAAATTGAGATTTCAAGCTTTTTTGAAATAATCAAAGTCCCATAACTCTGGAACGAAAAATCCATCAACAAAATAAAACGATAGGGAGCTTCCTTCCGTCATACCCAACAATCCTGCAAAGTTTCAAGAAAAATGATCAANGCGTTCTCTAGTTAGAGTACGACATGTGGACGAAAATTGCAATTTCAAGCTTTTCTGAAATAATCAAAGTCCCGTAACTCTGGAACGAAAAATGCAAAAGACAAAATAAAACGATAGGGAGCTTTCTTCCATCATGCCCAACAATCCTGCAAAGTTTCAAGAAAAATGATCAAAGCGTTCTCTAGTTAGAGTATGACGTGTGGACGGACGGACAGACGGACGGACACCGGTATACCATAATACGTCCCGTCAAAGACGGGCGTATAAAAACTCCTAATTTGTTAGGAGATCGCGAATATCACACCAAGACCATTGTAAAAAAAAATCCTAGATTCTTATCTAAATTTTTCCATATTCAGGAGAGGGGGATTTTATTTTTCATTCTAACATGGCTCTTGTTAATCGTCAACCAGTATAATACTCGATAACCATATATTTTGCACATGCGCAAATGGTATCAGAATACAAGTAAAAGGGATGAAAGCAAGGTTTTAATTTTTTCCTCTTAGTTTATGAAGAAAATAAAGGTTCAGAACAGTTTTTAACTAAATCATGCCATTCAGACACATAAATGTGAATTGTTTTGCTTTCGATTTGAATTTTGAGCTTGCATCTGTTTGAAAACGTCAGAGTGTGTCTTGCGATGTCATAGACATAGACAACAATGGAGGCGAGAAATCTGCCTTCTCTTGGGTCGCTTCAGAATGGAAAATTCTATTTTCTGCCATATAAGAATCAAAATAATTCATGGCAGGTATATGGTTACTGTCATTTAACCAAGGGTTTGGCCTTTATATTCGTAAATTTAACCGTTTCCTAATGCTCTGGGTTAAATTTGAATAAAAAGGACCAGCCAGTGGTTAGATTTCCAATAACCATATACCTGCCATGAATTATTTCCTTATTATACATGTTGATAAATTTTACATAAAATGGACATTAATGAGCAACAAATCAAATAAAATCTTTTAAAGAGGGCTTAAAAAATCCTGGTAGGAGGGGATAAGAATCTTGGATGAATCTAGGATATTTTTTTACATGTGCTTTTAAAATGTTATATGGTATATTAATCGGTACAACAAGAATACAAAAGTCAGAAAATAAATTAAGGAGAAACATTGAGATTTGGCAAAATATATATACCTACAAAACATAGTCTTTGAAAAATAAAATCTGTACATACACATAACAAATACATTAAAGTAAAAATAAAAAATATTTAAAAAATGTAAATGCAACAATATAACAACAAAAATAAGGTTCTTAGGACAACAATATCTATAATTATCACTGTAATATGTGTTTCTTTGTCAACATATTTCATCACTTTGTGATGTCTACATGGATAATGTTTATATGAAATTCAACAAAAATGATACACATGTAAGTATTTCCAGTGTAAAACTGTGTGGATTTCTATACATATGGAATAAATGGGATTTAAATGTACAAAAAAATGTACTTCAAATGAATGCTTAAAAAAAACTAAAAATAAATTCACAACCTTTTTTTCATCTCACTTTTGTCTAATGTAATTTGCAAAAATTATGTCTCCCTGTTTTAAGATTTGACAGTTTAAAAGTGTATTAAAGTGTTTTACACAATTGAGATTTTTTTTTTATTTTGTTTCAAGCATCAAATTAGTAAAGGACCTTCGAGTCATGTTCTAACAAGAGAAAGATCTATTACTTTACAAAAAATTCAATACATCAATACATCAAAAGGAATCACTAATTAACACTGCTTATAGCTGTGGTTCATATCTAATCTATTTCATGTACCGCTTCAGGTAATTTTTTTCCTCAAATAAAATTTAGTCAAAGAATGGTCATGTAGGAAAACTCAAAAATACAATTCAATTTCATTTAAGAATTGAGTGCATTATTTTGGGGTATGAAAGTGTTGACCGACACACATTTTAATGAAGCGGGGTAGCACTTCATAGTGAAAATGTGCCCACGGTCAACACTTTCATAATCCCTATGAAACTTCAAAATAATATATTCAATTCTTATAATTACATCTTAAAATCTAAATATAAATACAAATTCATTTACAGAAATGTAAATCAAAATGGGATTCTATTTTTGCAAATTCATCCGCCACGTGAACATGTGGTCAAATGTGTTTCATGGCAATTGCAACTTCAAATTGATATGCACACGTGATCAATGTTCACTTATCAAACTGATGGAATTCAAATGAATATTCATGAAATGTAATTATATTTAGTTTGGTTTTTAGGTGGTATATATTTATTTCAATAGGTCAGGAATCCAGTTATTCCATCTTACTGGTATTTAAGGCGATGATTTCTGCCTTCAAATACACGAGAGTTCCTATCTCGAAAGTCTGAACTGCCTGTACATGTAAGTGATAAAAAGTGGTATAAAAATACTATATTATGTAGAATTACGAGACATCTGAACTGATCACTCTAAAATACAAGCTACATGTACATGTAGCATACCTGTCCACTCACTCAATTTCTGCAGGTCAGACTCGATATTTTCACCTATCACCCGATGAGATGTAGTAACCCCATCGGGTTGTTAAATAATTTGATTTCCAGTAATGGTTCGTATTAACATTTCCGGTTGTGTTCAGGGAGTCACTGAACAATTGTTTATGGAAAATTCTTATTTTTAGTTGAAATAACTTGGAAAAGTTGTTCTTTTTTTTTCAATTTCATGTTGAAGTTTTGGTCACATTTTTGACTACAATCTTCATCCAACTTTTAGTCAAAGTCAATGTTAAATACAAACTTTAATAATTAGACCACAAAAAGATCAAACTTATAATCAAACATATATATGTTATTGTATAGTGGTAAATAGTGAATATTCATGAAAACAAACACACAATAATAACTGATTTGACACATAACAAAACATAACTGATTCATACACATCAGAACCCCGCCTGACAGCATTATGATTATGCGAATTCATAAATCACAGGTCAACAATAACAGAATAGGACTGCAGGTCCTATCTATGGAAACAATATGGATACATGTAAATATATTTAGGGATGATCCATGTGTTTACAAAACAATGACTATTATAGCACTACAGGTCATCTTTCAGGTAATAATGGAAACATGTCAGGTTTGTAATGCCAACTCTATTGTAACAAGATACATGTACAAATGTCATCACTATGGCAACAGAATGAACATCAGAGGTCATCTAAACTCAGGTGACATAATTCAGCAGCATCACCACTAATGGAATGTCTAACTTGTTGTCTGAAAATAAAAAACATAGTACATGTTTAAGCCATAATAAAACAATTGATAGATTCTTATCCATTTTTTCACGAAATAGGGGCAGGTGGGAGGCCGGGCAAATTTTATCATTTTTTTAATTATTTTGTGAAAAATGCTCTCATTTTAAGAGAAGGCAGGTGAAAAAATTGGGGCAAGCAGGGATGAGAATCTAGGATTTTTTTCTACGTCCATTTGTTAAAAAACTTAGTAGTAAGTCTTCCACGGAAAACATGTGTTGCCTGCGTAATAACACAAAAAATATTCTAAGTTCCGTCAAACAGGAAGTGGAAATGTGAGAGATCCAAAACTCTCTTACACGTATAGGTCCCCATACTGATACTCCATGCCAAATTGCAGAAGGATCGGATACATGGTTCCGGAGAAAAATGTGACAGAAATTTTTGTGAAGCCGACGACAACGCCGACGACACAAGACAATGGATAGTGATCCCTATATGTCGCCACTGCGTGAACGCAGGCGACACAATAAAATAAAAATGATATGTCACTGATCATCTTTTCCTGTTATCAGGCTTTGAAAATCAGGCCAAATTCAGTATTTTTCTGCAATTTTTACAAAGAATATATAGGGAAATGTGACAGCATGCTTATAATTTAGCTTTCATATGAAATAAATATCAGATAGAATTTTTTCAGTTTTTGATATTTCAGAGATATATACTTCAGCTATATGTTGAGCTGAAAAAATCTATGTCACAGTTTGATTAAAAGAGATATTTTTTATAGTTAGCAAAATAAACAATATTTACGGGAAAAGGGAGCTAATTCGCGGGAAAGTTTATGCCGATCTATTATGACATCACAATGAAAACGCTAAATAAGGAATATTCCAGCTTGAAAATTAAGTCAATTCCACATCCGACCGGTGTTTCGCAAATGCGCTAATCGAATGCACCATGTATTAGTGTTGATCTACCTTAATTGTATAATTTTTGGTGTACATTAATGGTAAGCTGTTGATATTTATATTCTAAGCCAATTAATTGACTTTCAAGGTTTCAGATATTTTCAACTGACAAACAATACATTAGTTTCAGATTACCAACAATTCTTTGTTTTATTACCTACAATGTTTTAGTTTCAGATTACCAACAATATTTAAGTTTCAGATTACCAGCAATGTTTTAGTTTCAGATTACAAACAATGTTTAAGTTTCAGATTACCAACAATGTTTTAGTTTTAGTTTAGGCCTTTTTTTTATTAGTTTGTTTACAGAATTTTTCTCTGAAACTGTAGGGTAGGAGGTCGAAAAAAAAAATCAAGGGTGCAAAATTTTTAAAAATTTTTATTTCATGTTTTAATCTTTCATGGATGCATATGCTTCATGTTTCCTCTAATTCATTTCTCTTGTTTCATGTCCAGGCATCTTATACTCTTGTGTTGACCAGTATTTTGTTGTGAAAATATAGTATGTCAATATTTTTATTGAAAATCAGAAGAGATGCCAAACTAGACATCGGAGAGATGGCAGCCATCTCTGGGCCCCGCTGTAATATAAGTGCAAATTTAAGTGTGTGTGGACACAATACAGGTGTGGACACAGTACAAGTGTGGACACTACACAAGTATAGACACCATCATATTATCAAGATATCAACAGAATGTAAGCAATATTCTGACCTTGAAGACAAAGGTCAAGGTCAAAGGTCACCAATCATGGTTCATGACAGATCGTCTTGAAGTGATCTATCTACATGCAAAATATCAAAAGCCTATCTCAAAAGACAAACAAGAAATGGATGTCGATACGACATCAAACCAGGTTTTCCTTCAGTATTTCAATGGAGAAATAGATACTTTTTGGGTCGTTGTCTCTTTGACACATTCCCTGTGTCCCTTCTTTTTTTCTACTTGTGCAAAAAACTGTTTGACTTATACTTCCTCTCATTATGTGTTGTGTATGTCATTTGCTCTTAAAAATCACTGAAAACTTGTGGATAGGCAAACCACGACACAGACCAATACTCATATGCTCCTTGAGTTGCAGATGTACAAATCTAAATCATGCAAGATAGAACATAGTGTAGCACATATATATATCACAACAATGCCCATTACTAAATCCACTTTCTCTAATTTCTAGCGAATTTAACCAATGCCTGACTGATGTGACAAAAACATTTCCCATCTCTAGAGAAACAACTCACATAAATTTACTGCCGAATCTACTTTGAGCATAATCCCCAGTGTTTATGATTAATCATTAGTGAAAAAGATTACACCACTTTATGTCTATCATTACCATATTAATCCACTCTTGATAGTTAAATTTTAAAATTCAAAAATGCTCGGCAAGCCTCGCAATAAAAATTTCAAAGAAAGTCTAAGTTCATGAAATTCTGTTGAACAGTTACAGAGTTGTGCTTACAAACATATGGTCATTGCATGTTTTAATTTCTAAGTTCAAAGGGGAATAACTCCTGGAAAGATTGTGCGATGAGAAATCCCAGACAATATGCACATCTACATATGGTGTCCTTGCTACATACAAAGTTTCATGAAATTCTGTTGAACAGTTACAGAGGGGTTGCGCTTACAAGCATATGGTCACTGCATGTTTTAATTTCTAAGTTCAAAGGGGAATAACTCCTGGAAAAAATTGTGCGATGAAAAATCCCTGACAATATGCACATCTACATATGGTGTCCTTGCTACAAACAAGGTTTCCTGAAATTCTGTTGAACAGTTACAGAGGAGTTGCGCTTACAAGCATATGGTCACAACATGTTTTAATTTCTAAGTACAAAGGGAAATAACTCCTGGAAAAATTGCGCGATTAAAAACCCCAGACAATATGCACATCAACATATGGTGTCCTTGCTACATACAAAGTTTCATGAAATTCTGTTGAACAGTTACAGGGGGGTTGCGCTTACAAGCATATGGTCACTGCATGTTTTAATTTCTACTGGAAAAAATTGTGTGATGAAAAATCCCCGACAATATGCACATCTACATATGGTGTCCTTGCTACATACAAAGTTTCCTGAAATTCTGTTGAACAGTTACAGAGGAGTTGCGCTTACAAGCATATGGTCACAACATGTTTTAATTTCTAAGTACAAAGGAAAATAACTCCTCGAAAAATTGTGCGATGAAAAATCCCCGACAATATGCACATCAACATATGGTGTCCTTGCTACATACAAAGTTTCATGAAATTCTGTTGAACAGTTACAGAGGAGTTGCGCTTACAAGCATATGGTCACTGCATGTTTTAATTTCTAAGTTCAAAGGGGAATAACTCCTGGAAAAATCATGCAATGAGAAATCCCCGACAATATGCACATCTACATATAGTGTCCTTGCTACATACAAACTTTCATGAAATTCTGTTGAACAGTTACAGAGGAGTTGCGCTTACAAATATATGGTCACTGCATGTTTTAATTTCTAAGTTCAAAGGGGAATAACTCCTGGAAAAATTGTGCAATGAGAAATCCCCGACAATATGCACATCTACATATGGTGTCCTTGCTACATACAAACTTTCATGAAATTCTGTTGAACAGTTACAGAGGAGTTGCGCTTACAAGCATATGGTCACTGCATTTTTTAATTTCTAAGTTCAAAGGGGAATAACACTGGAAAAATTGTGCGATGAGAAATCCCCGACAATATGCACATCTACATATGGTGTCCTTGCTACATACAAACTTTCATGAAATTCTGTTGAACAGTTACAGAGGAGTTGCGCTTACAGGCATATGGTCACTGCATGTTTTAATTTCTAAGTTCAAAGGGGAATAACTCCTGGAAAAATTGTGCGATGAGAAATCCCCGACAATATGCACATCTACATATGGTGTCCTTGCTACATACAAACTTTCATGAAATTCTGTCGAACAGTTACAGAGGAGTTGCGCTTACAAGCATATGGTCACTGCATGTTTTAATTTCTAAGTTCAAAGGGGAATAACTCCTGGAAAAATTGTGCGATGAGAAATCCCCGACAATATGCACATCTACATATGGTGTCCTTGCTACATACAAAGTTTCATGAAATTCTGTGGAACAGTTACAGAGGAATTGTGCTTACAGGATCTATCAGCCGCCCGCCCGCCCGACCGCCCGCCTACCCAACCGCCGTACATCACCATTTCAATAACCGGATTTCCCAACGGGAAAACCAGGTTAAAAAGTTATAGCCCGCACACGACTTGTCATTAGAAAAGCAAAAATCTGCCCTTGACGACAAAGGTCAAGGTCAAAGGTCACCAATCATTGTTCTTGACACATCGTCTTGAAGTGATCTATCAACATGCAAAATATCAAAAGCCTACCTCAAAAGACATAACAGTTACAACCCGGACACGACTTGTCATTAAAAAAGCAAAAATCTGACCTTGGCAACAAAGGTCAAGGTCAAAGGTCACCAATCATTGTTCATGACACATCGTCTTGAAATGATCTATCTACATGCAAAATATCAAAAGCCTATCTCAAAAGACAAAAAAGTTAGCCCGGACACGACTTTGTTATGGACGGACGGACGCACGGACGGACGGACGGACGCACGGACGGACAGAGTGATTACTATAGGGCGTCAGCCACTATGTGGCGGGGCCCTAATAAATTGAACAGACTGGTCACAGGTCAATTAAATAGGGATTATTGTTATTATCTTTTAGTACAATACAGCCAGATTGAGACTTACCATGATAACATCACTGTGACAGACATATCACTACGGGTAGTGTATATTTCCTTCTGTTCAATCTTTAAACATGTTTTCTTCTGTATTTTAAGTGATAAATTCTACCACTTTTAATGCAAAAGAAATGAACTATCATGTTGATAGACCGATAAGGAAAAAATGTGTATTTCTTTTTAATAAAAAATTTAGAGTCATATGTCTATCATCATGGTAAGTCTCCTACTCTGCTGTACCTAAATGGAGAAAATTAAGCCATGCCTGACCAAGACAATAGGAGTAGCAGGCATTGCACAGTGATTTTACGAAAAGGTTATTCCTGCTGAAAGTTTTTGTGCTTCATGCTTTCAAGTTTTTTTTTAAGATTTTTATTTGACATGTTCCTGTGTTCAGACCCCCCTTTTTTCTCCCTATAATTACCACTCCCTTAAAATACACCTCAAGGATGACATAAAAAATGCCCAAAGATAACAGTGAATGTAGAATTGAAATGACATTTTAACAATATGCTAATTTCATATACACTACTACCTTTGTTGTGGTAATGTGTTTTACTTTTTCTGCAATGGCTTTATTATTTGGAATACATCATTGTCACAGCCACTACTAGCGGCCTCTACATCTTTGGTTGAGGTCTTACTAGTGTGCACATGTACATGCACATATTTTGCTCCAAAGCTGGCCAGTAACTTCCTCTCAGTGCAGATACGACAACGTAACCCTCAGTCCACTACGTTCCCGTGAGGAACGAAGTGGACTGAGGGTTACGTTATTGTATCTGCACTCGGTGGTGTATCGGGGAGTACGTTGGTACCTTTGTTTCACTAGCTATCACCCGAAGCCTGAAGTGGACAATGTCACCAATGGATTGATCTGCATAACATCTAACAGATTTGTTCTGTGAAATTGATTTATTGTTCTCAAAAGTTCAACTGAATGTTACTTTGATTACTTATTCGATGTTACTTCTGTCTAATTTAATAATGGATAAAACGCCATGGTTTCATGCACAGTGACGACGAAGAATCACAACAGTCGGAATGTTTCTAGTTTTTACGTTAATTGATATGAAAAATTCCTTGTAAAAAATTACACAAATATCCAGACTCGTAAATTCTGTTCCAGAAAATACAACATTTATTTTTTTAATTTCATCTCTGAAAATTGTTGTCGGCAGAAATAAAAACGGAATTTTTCAAAATTTAATTTTTTTCCACTTTTGCTAAATTTTGGGTCGGCGATTCCGTAAACCAACTTATTTAAAAAAAAGGCCTTACCCACAATGTTTTAGTTTCAGATTACCAACAATGTTTAAGTATCAGATTATCAACAATGAATTAGTATCAGATTAACAACAATGTTTTAGTTTCAGATAATAACAATGTTTTAGTTTCAGATTACCAACAATGTTTAAGATTCAGATTACCAACAATGTATTAGTTTCAGATTACCAACTATGTTTTAGTTTCAGATAAACAACAACGTATTAATTTCAGAATGCCAACAATGTTTTAGTTTCAGATTAACAACAATGTTTAAGTTTCAGATTACCAACAATGTTTTAGTTTTAGTTTACCCACAATGTTTTAGTTTCAGATTACCACCAATATTTTAGTTTCAGATTATCAACTTTTTTTTTAGTTTCAGATTACCAACAATATTTTAGTTTCAGATTTTTTAGTTTGAGATTACCAACAATGTTTTAACTTCAGATTAACAACAATATTAAAGTTTCAGATTACCAACAATGTTTTAGTTTTAGATTACCAACAATATTTAGTTTCAGATTACAACAATGTTTTAGTTTAAGCTTAACAACAATGATTTAGTATTAGATTAACAGCAATGTTTTAGTTTAAGATTAGCAACTATGTTTTAGTTTCAGATTACCAACAATGTTTAGTTTCAGATTACCAACAAAGTTTTAGCTTAAGATTACCAACAATGTTTAGTTTCAGATTACAACAATGTTTTAGCTTCATATAACCCATAATGCTTCAGTTTCAGTTTACAGGCAATGCTCAAATTTAAGATTTTTCCAATGATGAACCTTCTCATGCAAACATTGTTTGACCTTTCATCTGGATATAAAATATTACTCTTCAAGATCTTGTGACTATTACTACATAACTCAAATAACAAATTTACAATTCACCTACTCTATAAGCTCCTATACAATAGTCTATGATATCTTACTTGAGATCATCTTCAGTAACTATTCCATCAGAGATCAGTTTGTTGACATCTTGAATCTTATTACATGTTGTACTAATAGCATCTATACAAGTCCTGGAATATAAAGGTATATTTTTCTCAAAATTACGTATTGTCTTTTTCTTTCCTTTCAAGATTGTGGTCATGGAATTAGTAGCCTACCTGTATTGGGATTTATGCATATGTTTTTTATGCTATAGGGAAACGGGACAGATAAAGGGGAGGTTTTGGTATCCATAAACCGGTTTAACCCTACCGCTGGCTTTTGCTAGTGCCAGTACAAAGTATGGTTGTCCTGAATTCCTATCGTTGTTCACTTTTGTCTTTTGTCTTATTCATGTTTTTCCTGTGTAGTTCCCTGGCAGACTGTGGCATTTAGTTCTAATTTTCAGCCATTGTATGTGTTTCCTGTTGTCCCTTTTTTTATATTAAATCTAACTGTCACACTCAAAAATGTACTTGTGTAGGATGCAAATGTAATAGGGTCTGTGAGTCTCGTTCAATTTCGGAAATGCAGGGTACATAATTTGTACCCAGAAGTTGCATTTTAAACAAAAACATATGATGTTTCAAGCAAAAAATTTGGACGTCATAATCCTGCAACATCTTATTTTGGCGGAAAACGTTTTCAAATTGGAATTTTATCACGATTTCTCGATTTCATATGACGAGACTTACAGATCCTATAAAGTACAACTGCAATTTTTAAATACCTGTCTTGAGTCAGAGTCGGTGAAAAATGACATATGCATTGACAAAAAACAAAGGAATATGTAAATGTACATCCTTGTTTATGTTATTAAAAATATACATTTATACAATATGAAAAAGAAAGGAAATGGGGTAAATGTCAAGGAGACAACATCCCATATCCAGGTTAAAACGACCAAAAACAAAACATCTAGGGGTCACCATATGGTCTTCAACACAGTGAGGAACCTCGCACCATATAGTAAGCACAAATTCTCACATTGTTCTCCTCTACATTGTATTTATAACTACACAAAAAAGCTTTAATTGAATATTTGGGATTAAAAGATTGAAATGTTGAATTATTTATATATGCCATGCATCAGTGTCAAATATCAATTCTAATATGGCCTGCTTCATAACCTATAGGGACAGACCAGTGGTAAAATTAAGAAATAATTAACAGTAGTCATATATTTATATTATTTTTACCACTGGCTGGCACTTTATGGCAAATATTTCATCCTGAGGGACCAGTGAAGGGTAAAATATCACCATAAAGTGCAAGCCCAACAAGTTTTCTGTCAAAGTTTCCAAATTGTTAGATCTCGTGAATCTGTAGAAATATTACTAATAAAAAGCATAGTTCAATGATGATATAGGAGAGTTTTGTAAGAAAATGTTCCTTTTTTGGGTCACTTTTTAAGATCTGCAAAAATCAAGATTTTTCAAATTTCCCATCAACTAAACTGTCAAAACTCGCCATTTTTTTTTTAAATAGTTGAACAATTATATCATTAAGAACTTAGAGAAAAATCATATGAATAAGATGCATACTTTTCTTGAAAATTAATTTTATTACCCCTCTCCCAACATAGGCTAAATTTTGAACAAGATCGGTCAAATTTGGTCAAAAGTTAAAATTTTTCATTTCTTGAAAACCATAATTCTTTTACATAATTCGGGAGAGATATAAATCAATTGAAAGTTTTCACTCATGATGCAAGTTAGCAAGAATCATTCATAAACAAGATTTAAACAAGACTGAAACCTCATGAGAATACATCCTTAAAATTTCTGACCAACAGACAGACAGACAGACATAACAAAAGCAATCTATGCCCCTAATCCTAGACATGGGAGCATAAAAATATTAATTTTTTTTTTCTGTAATAGTTTTTTCTTCTTATCCATTATCATAACACCAAGATTTTGTAAATTAATAAACACAATTTATTTGGTTAACAAACCAGTCTTCGCGAAATACATTTCAAATTTGGTGGACAATCCGTCCGGCAGTCTTTTATGGCTTTAGACTGCCAAAAAAGTCATTGGACCAAAATTTTCCTCACATTTCGTATTATCGGAGATTTCCGGAAAATCGTCAAGTTTCTTCCGATACTTGTTTATTAATACTTATCACTTCCTGTTTGGGAATGATTTTTCACCTGAGCGGTAGTCAATTTATCAATTTCATGAAAGGTTCTTGACAAGAAATGTTGGCGATAACAAAATAAATCTCAAATCTACCAGATGATTGTCAATTTGCAGCCTGAAACCTCGTTTCCAGCTGTTAAGCCCAAGGCAACCTCGTTTCCAGTGGTTTAACCCATGGACAATGTGGGACATTCAGACAGACACTTTACAATTTTTTACCGGTCCTTCTGCCAAAATGTAGGTTTTGTCCGTCGGATAGACACATTTCGTGAAGACTGACAAACAGTCAATTTTCAACTTTCTTATTTCTGTATTTGTCATACCTACTTGGTGATTTCATATTCTCCTTACCTTTTAAACATTGCATCATTCTATATTCTCCTTACTTTATATACATTACATGATTCTATCCTGTCCTTTAGTGATTCTCTTCAAATTCTAAACTTTAAAATTCTATAGTCTATAGTTTCCAAACATTACAAGATTATGTGTTCTCCTTACCTTGTAAATATAACAGTGTGTTTTTTAAGTGATTCTATATTCTCCTTACCTTCCAAGATATTCATATTCTCCTTACCTTCCACACAATACTTAATCCTAAAATCTCTTTACCTTTTAACCATTACATGAATCTATTTCTCATTACTTTCAAATTGCTTACCTTCTAAATATAACAGTATGTTTTTTAAGTGATTCTATATTCTGACTATCAGCAAAGAAGTCATTTTCCCCTTCAATGTCCTGGGCCTCTCTTGCCTGATTTACTATTTCATCTAAATCCTAGAATAAAGAAACAAACTCAATCACAATGTTTCTATCATAATGGTAATTTGTATCAAGGATTAAGTTGTGGTAAAATAAATGTATAATAGAATCTCACAATATGGCATTACCGATTTACACATAAAACAGCACAATAGCTTGCACTATTCAGCTTATTTAGAATCAGTTATTTGTCTTTGGTCAGTGTTTTTCTTGCCTTTGCCACTACAGCTTGTCTGAAAATTTTTATTTTGCAGTGTTTTCCATTTGCCATTTAAGCTGGCTTTGCCGTCCAGGTTTTTTTGCAGGCTGACCACCTTTGCCTTCGTCAAGGTGATCGGTAAAAACGGATATTTTTCAGTTCAGCACCGACGTAGTTCTGTCGTTGTTTTCATTAAACAAAATGGCGGATCCGAACAAAAAAGGACAGAATCAATGTTTTCTTTCGTAAAGAACGAAAAGGGACCGTACTGGATGAAATTATTCAAAGCAAAGAGAACAAACCTTTGGAGACAAACCTTTGGAGAAATCATCAAAATGAGGACCAACATTCAATTTGACTATAATGACACAAGCAAAACGATCAAAACAGCGAGTACGAAACCAAAGTGATGATGATAAAAACGACAGGATTTTAAACAATTTATTGCAATAAACTAATCAAATTTTAGTTCCATAAGCCATATGAATAGAATAGAATAGAATACTTTATTTGACCAAATCAGGGCCCACGACGGGGTAAATGACAGTATTACAATGATCTGACACAATATCAATAATAACAAGAAGTTTAGACACACACACTGTATGCAAATACAGTAAATATTTTAAAATGTATCAGAACCACCCAGATCCCTGTCAGACTGCAAGGGACACCAAGGGACAATGCAACAGAACCAATATACTCTATATGTACAAAAAGCAGTCATGGATAGAAAGCAGAAGTGTGTTATACTCATTAAAAAGCAAAAAAAAAAACACTGATTTTGTATTGCTTATCCCATATGAACTAGAAAAAATCACAAATATATACCCCTCCCTCCCTCATTTGATTCCAGAAGTAATAAATCGACAACAAAAAAACTCAAGTCAAATCAAATTTTTAAATAGCTGTACCTGCACAATGGCAATAAGCACTGAATATTCTGTGAAAGTTTCATTGAATTTCACCTAGTGGTCTAGGAGGAGTTGTCGCCACAAAGTGTGTATGCCAGTTGGAATAACGTAGGGACGGATGGTTGGACGGACAATTGAAAGAACACCATGATCACCATATACCGCCCGCTAAAGCTGCGGTCTTATAATATCAAAATTCTGAAATATGTACCATGTTTATCCAAAGACATTTTTGTGAATCTCTTTCCAGGGAACCTATTTGTTTTGAAGCTCGATTACAAGTGGACAATGTTGAGATGGATCAGAGAGGCACTGTGCCTATTAGATGATCTCTAGGAAAAAAAGGTAACAAGGTACCAAGGTAACTATGAGATCTTTAATTTTTATTGAGTGATCTTTTAAATGGTTTGATTTTATTTATAGTATAAATTGTCAAAATTGCCATTTTTTCTCGAAAAACGATAAAAAACTATACCTCCCTAATATGAAATACATACAGTACATTTATGATCCCTAAATTTCCTCACATTTCAAAATGCATCTCAATAAAAATCTTCTTTTTTTTGCCAAATCTGAGGAAAGAGACTTTAAACTTCTATAAAACTGTATATCACCAAAGTTTTGGTAAATCAAAATAAAAATTTTAAAAACGTGAGAAACTAAAAGGTACAAACAGAATTAAAATGGCTCAATATTTTTACCAAATAAGGTGTTGATAAAGGGCTTTATACTGTGCATTACACTGTACTTCCTTGTACTAAAAGATGCAATACTTAAGACAGATAAACCAACTATAGCCAACAGCTTTAAAATTAAATGACCATGCACAGAAAATAATTACCTCGCTTGAATCATATTCTTCAAAATCATCATCGTAATGAACTTCCTGGTCAGAATCTTGACTTTTGTTGTCTAAAAAAGAAAACATGAATGTAAGAAATGTTTACAACAACTGTGGGGTTTGCAAACACTTGCCAACTTGTGTATATACACTCAACAATAACTTCTAATTTAAAAAAAATACATTTATTAATTTTTAAGGATGCATTTACCTACCCATAAACATTATATGAAAGCAAGGCTCTTTTGCAACTTCATAATAGCACTTAAATGACATCCTAAATTTATTGAAAGACCTGTTATGAGCATTTCTTTTACTCAAGTATAAATAAATATATTGAAATTGACAACAGATCGATAACCCAGATGCTTTTTATGATACTATCTAAAAATCGATGTTTGTACGATAAAAGTAAATTAATGTTCGACATAAAAAATATGTAAAAGAAAACTTTTTGATAAGCAGAACAAATAATTCATTTATTAACTGATTAATGTAGTATGTAATAAATACCCTGGTAACAAGAGTTGAAGAATCTGTTTTAATGGTGAGATGTCAGTGTTATTTTTATGATAGATATATTTTTTTTATATATTCTTTTTTTGTAGGTCTTTTAGTCAGCTGTAGCATGTTTCGAAGTACTTAATTGTATTAAGTTCTCTGCAAGAAAAGGGATGGTTAAAAGGCCTTTCCAGCTACATACTTATCCCTTTTCTTTAAAAGCACTTAATTCAATTATTTACTCTGAAATGAAAGTGACAACAAAAGTCGGAAGCAATAAGAGATATATTTTTACGAAAGGATATGAAGTAATGAACATGAGACAAAAACACATACGTTTACTCCAACTGCAGTAATTTTAATGAGCTGTATGGCCATTTCGGAAATTTATTCCTCATCAGTAGCACTAGCACCCATACGAAGGAAATCCGTACTTTCAAGAAATATTTAAAATGCTTAAAACCAAACGAAATTCAAATATACCTGTAACAGAAATCCTTAAGACACGAAACATACTTTGTTAAATAATTACAAAACAATTTTGATATGTGAATAATAATTTAATTTTTGGTAAAATGGGGGAGGGGGGTAAATAGAAGTAGGTACTCCTCTGAATCTGATTCCAAACAAGCTTTTATCGTTCATTTGGACCATGTGGTCTTTAGTCATGGTCCAGTGTTAAATCATGTTGCCACTGGCTGACCACACTGACTGTGAAGTGATCATTATCAACACATTTTTAAAGGGGACTACCAATGTACTACTGACCCCAAACTTGACTGTAATTGGTTCTCTAGTTCAGAAAGATTTCTGAATGCATTTTTCACTAAAACTATGTTAACCACTGGCAGCCATCTTAAATGAGATAAAACTTTTGTAGTTGACCACCAAGGAATATTGTGGCCAATTGGTTCCAATTGGCTCAATAGTCTCAAAGGAAAAATCTGTAGATGTGTTTCCCAAAAGGGTACAATGTTAAAGTATGTATCCTGCTAGTCGCCATCTTGGATAAGATACAAACCCCAAAAACAACTTTTTTAGAGGGGAACAAAGGACTATTGTGGCCAAATTTGATCCAAATTGGCTCAATAGTTTCACAGGTGAAGATCTCTGAATGTGCTTTCCATAGGGTCCAATGTTAAACTATGTACCCTGCTGGCAGAACATCTTGGATGAGAACAATCTTTTATTGTGGACCACTTAAGGACTTTTCTGAACAAGTTTGGATTCAATTGGAAGAGAAGATCTCTGAATGGGTTTTCCTATATGATCTTATGTTTAACTATGTTCCCCCTGATGGCCAACTTGTATGAGATACACACTTGAAAACAACATTTTAGTAGGGGACTACCCAAGCACTATTGTTGCCAAGTTTGGTTCACATTGGCACTATCGATTTAGAGAAGACCTCTGAATAAAAGTTTAATCCAGAAATACAGTGGACAACAGGTGCAAAGTAATGGAAAAAGCTCACCCTGGTTTTAGCCAGGTGATCTGAAAATTATGCTTTAAAAATTGCAGCATTCTCCACATATCTTTGTTTCAAATAAATTTATGCCTTTCAGAAATTTCTGCTGTTTTTCTTAGAGCACATATGGCACTATTACATCACTGCCATAACTAAACATTAAATCAAAAAAAAAATTTACAACAATTTCCTTTTCTTCTTGGAACTGCCACATTCCACTACGAATTCTAGTATGCATACATGATAAAACTACATCCCTACACCTTCACTGATTCTCTCATGTATGCATTTCCATGATGCCAAATAAGTTGGGATGGCAACAAGTAACCGGTTACTTGATTAATCGGTCGAATAGACTGTAACCTGTTATCAAATTCGGTATTCGAGTACTCTGCGTCAAAAATATTTTCAGTTGTTTACTGTTAAATTTATTAAATTCAAAATTGAACATCAGTGTTTTGATTTTTTTTCTTAATATTTTTAAAATCGTAAAATCAATTCATTTATATTGCTAATGTCTGTCATTTGTAAAAAAAATAAAATGTAAAATTTCATCGAATTTGCAAAACATTAAGTATTTCTTTATACATCGATTAACAGGTTATTTGGTCGTAAAGTTTTCCAAATAACCGGTTAGAGTATTCCTGTGAAGCTGCCATCCCTACAAATAAGGCCTTTAGGGGACCTCCTCCTTTCCAGTCCTACCGTCATTCAGTACTTACCTTCATCATCTGATACCTCGTCAAAATCATCAGAGTAATCTGACATATTGTCTGTATTGTCCTTGTTGTCATGGAGATCTACAAATGTAAACAAACATCAGATGGTGATTTACTAAGGCAAACAAATATCAGAATTTCATCCCTTAAATATGGTTTGAAAATTCTTTTGCAATTACCCATGCCAAGAAAGGAAATCATTTCAATGCCTTGTAAACAAACAACTTAGTAAAACTTATATATTATTCAGCAGCTATAGTAAATACACAAAAAATAATTTTTATCAATGTTAAAATTAAAAATTTCAGAGAAACTTGTAGCGAAAACATATATTCTCTCAGATTTATTTGCTTTTATCCTGCAAAGGCATGACCAATGGGATTTATGCACACAAGAACTTAGAAACTGATGTTTGCAAAAATATTTAAATGAAACAATAGCTGTCGCCGAATGGCAGCCAGATATACCCCCCACCCCACCCCACCCCACTCATTGAACCCTGAATCATTATGGCAATTGCAAATTTATGTGGGTGTGGAAATAATATGACAAAATGATATAATCTTCCAGAAATAATTTTTCACAGGGGTTCCAATGAAAACATTCAGTCGAAATCAGACAAAAATATAATTTAACCTTTTCTAGCCTCTTTTCACACAAAAAAATCAGAAGCATTAAAGAAATTTCCTTATTACACTTTGAAAACAACTTTTTAAGAGGATCATGCACCTTTTAAATGATTTCTTTGAAAAAAGTCCAAAAAATCATTGCAGAAGGAAACAATAAAAACTCGAAGTCAAAATTACCTCCCCTTCCTGGTTTCGGACAATAATTACATTCTATTATGCACATCTCTATATAATGTCCTTCCTTTGGATTAAGATCCATCAAAATCCACCATGTGCTTTCAGAGGAGTTGGGCTTTAGAGGTAATCCATGCAAATTATTGAAAAGTCATTGTGGAATTATCTCCCTTTCCTGATTTCAGACAATAATCATGTTCCTTCATGCACATATCCACATAGTGTCCTTGCTTTGTGTAAAGTTTCATCAAAATCTTCCAGTGGTCCAAGAGGAGTTGCGCTTATGAAGTAATCTGTGTAGATGGAATCAATGAAAAGTCAAAGTAAATTATCTCCCCTTCCTGGTTTCGGACATTAATTATACTTTGTCATGCACAACTCCATATACCCGGTAGTGTCCTTCCTTTGTGTAAAGTTTCATCCAAATCCTTCTAGTGGTTTAAGAGGAGTTGCAATTACGAGCTAATTTGTACTGACGGAATCAATGAAAAGCCAAAGTCAAAGTATCCTCCATTCCTGATTTCGGACAATAATTATATTCCTTCATGCACATCTCCATATTGTGTCCTTCCTTTGTGTAAAGTTTCATTAAAATCCTTCAAGTGATTTAAGAGGTGTTGTGCTTACAAGAAGTGTGGACAGACGGATGGACAGACAGACAGACAGGGTAATTCCTATATACCCCCTAAACTTTGTTTGCAGGGGGTATAATGACATTCTTTATGCCTTACCTTCATCAGATTTATCTACACTAAGACCACTATCTTTCTGTCCTGGAGACCTAGATGGACTAGACTTCCTTTTGATGGCAGGGCTGACCTTCAGAAACTGATGGTTCATACTATTATTGCCACTATAATACAAATTAAAGGAGTAAACATAGGTAATCAACGATTAAAGAGTTCGCCTCGTTATGGCACTTTGTCACAGTAACAAAATCTTGACTGGATGTTGACATCGCATTTGCATGCCTAAGCAAGGTTACATGATCCTACCATGTATAGTGACTGAGATCTGAACTTGCCTGAAAACTTGGACATAAATAACTCATGCGTAAAACATAAGTCAAAGTGACCTACTTTTGCCTGGATGCTGATGTACCATCAGGGATGCATGCCTATGCAAGGTTACATGATACTACCATGTAAAGTGACTGAGATATGAACTTGTCCAAAAACTTGGATGTAAATCAATCAAGCGGAAAATATAGGTCAAAGTGACCTAATTTTGTCTGGATGCTGATCTACCATCAGAGTTATATNACATAAATCACTCATGCGTAAAACATAAGTCAAAGTGACCTACTTTTGCCTGGATGCTGATGTACCATCAGGGATGCATGCCTATGCAAGGTTACATGATCCTTCCATGTAAAGTGACTGAGATTTGAACTTGTCTTAAAACTTGGGTGTAAATCAATCAAGCAGAAAATATAGGTCAAAGTGACCTAATTTTGTCTGGATGCTGATCTACCAACAGAGTTATGTGCATATGCCAGGTTACATGATTGTACCATGTATAGTGACTAAGATCTGAACTTGTCCTAAAACTTGAATGTAAATCAATCAAGCATAAAATATAGGTCAAGGTGTCCTAATTTTGC
>MJUU01043182.1:2605-15293 GCA_002080025.1 Modiolus philippinarum
TCCGCTAAAAAAATATGTTGATATGCTAATCTCCGCTTCATATATTTTAGTTTGTTCTAGAAATAAATTTATTCTTGCCTTTTTCCCTATGCATGGAATTACTCGTTAACGACAGGTTAATGAGATTGCAGTGAATATCGAACTTGTATGTAATAATATCGTACAGGGAAGTTATTTGTTGGTGGTACTATATAGTGTATAGAGAAACAAATTATTATAATAAAAGTAGCCTTGCTTCTAAAAAGTGCTATACCATGCGCCTTTAAAGTATTCATATGGTCCGTGATTGAAGAAAGTTTTATCCTCTCTATTAATAAGTCGAGATAGAAAGTAATTTTTTTCAGTTTTTGGTGTTTCCGGTACGATTTATTCATTTCAATCTTCATTGTTTATTACTTATTGTACAAGATTTCGCTGTGTTGATCTTCTTAGTATCCCAACAGTTGAAAATATTTTAACGGATAATGTTTGGCGATTTCACCGACTTGGCAAGATACCAGTACAAGGGTGCACTCGATCGGTTAAAAACTTTACAAGATTTGATTTCTATGTAAATAATTTGTAATATTACATGTGTATAAGGTGATGATGATTTGATAAGCTTGACAAACACATGCATTTAGTCGTCGTCTTAGAAATAATCTATAAATAATATTGGAAATGTATAACATAATATCTTCAGCTGATGGTCCCCTTCGTGTCATTTAGGTTGTGGTTCGTCATGAAAGGTTTCTTTCGTCAGGTTACGTCGAGTTTCGTCAGATTGTGAAATATCTCTATTAAAACATCATCTCTATGTAAAAAACTCTTCAGACATATCATTTGCATTTGAGATTTTAAGAATATACCGATATGTTAAGGCCATGAATTCAAAGATAAACCATTTAAAGGTACTGTAAAACCCACAATTAGAGACGAGAAGATCTCCTAACCAAAGCAACAACGTTTTGGTTATACCATAAAGTTGACAAATCTGGAAAGGAAATTAGATATGGAAGTTCGAGAAATAACACTTTAGTACCAAACTCGAAAATGACAATTAGAAATGACAATGATAATCTGAGCATAACAATCGAAAATAACAATCTGGATAAAGAATCAAGTGACAATCCAAAAGATGAATATCAAAATGATAATGGAATGAAAAAAAAAATATTATGAGAACGTAACAGATTGCATTTAAATGCCTCTTAAAAAATAATCGCGACTTTCCTCAAGAATCCTGGAAACTCTACAAAATTGTCAGGACTAAAGTAACTGTAGAACAATTCAGTTGGAAAATGTTCATGGACAGGAACTTTCAATAATTGAATGCAAATCAGCAGTAGATCACTCTGATATGTACTTGTGTTCTGGTGATATTCCGTTGCAAAAAAGACATATTTCAATTCGTTGTAATTTCACATTACGTTTGGGTACCAGGTTGTGGAAGAGTTTGTTTATGGTGATAATAGCCATGCTAATACCAATGAGATTTTCGTCAAACACGAGGAGCACTATATGGAACAAAGGAATTTTGAAGTAGCATCATGAAACAAAACTAGAGATTAAAGAAAGACGTTTGCATTCAGATTTTTTCATGAGATGATTAATCAATTCAATAAATATTTGAACAAGAAAAAATGGATAAAGTATACCTATGAAATGAATGGAAATGTGGCTGATGTTAGCGTTAGTCAGGCTAGCGTCCATAAAATGATATTTTTTTTTGCTATCCAAAAAGACTTGACACATTTGATTATATAAGTCATTTGGGTAATACTAAAAACTTCCTGAAATACTATAGTCTTGTATCCAGCATTCCGTCACTTTTAAAAAATCAATTGACGGAAGGGCTACACAATTTAACAAAACATGATCTTGAAAATTTCAGCGTATGTAATAAATTTATGACAAAGCTACAGTGTAGTAAGAATTTTAAGTATGTGTATCAGGATTTAACAAAAGGTATTTTTGTTTTACCACGTCATAAAATGACTAAATACCGAAGTTACTGATAATTTTAATTCTGCATATGCGCATTTCGACAACTTATGTCTCTTCAGTGCAGATAAAATCTAAACGTTTGGAAGACCATAAACTCAAAGATGTTTAAAAACTGAGAGAGAATAAATAACCAATATGATCTAAATGTAAAGCCAAAATAAGCTAAGGACAGAGCTTTGCATGAGGGAGATACTCCTTAGTTCTCAACAAAATTTACAAAAAATTAGATATTGTAAGGTTCCAAATAGTATCGGCTTTCGGGTCAGCAACGCAGTACTGACTACTGGGCTGGTGAATACCCTCGGGGACTTACAGTCCACCAGCAGTGGCATCGACCAAGTGGTAACAAATGACTAAATACCGAAGTTACTGATAATTTAAATTCTGCATATGCGCATTTCGACAACTTATGTCTCTTCAGTGCAGATAAAATCTAAACGTTTGGTAGACTATAAACTCAAAGATGTTTAAAAACTGAGAATTGATACATGGCACCAAAACATTAATTTGGAAAGTTTCGAATGGAGCAGTTATTTTCTTACTTTACAAAAAAGTTGTAAAAATTCTTATTTGAAAACTTTTCAATACAAATTGTTGAATATAATTTTGCCAACAAATTTGTTTTTAAAACTATGTTCTTTTTGTAAACGTTATGATGAGACTATTGAACATGTTTTTTATGAATGTTGCCATACACAGTCTTTATTAATAGAATTTTTCTCCAGACTTCAAAGGGCATTTCCAGATATTAATATGGAGAAGAAAAAAATTCTGCTTAGTTATGTGAAATATTCAGCATTATTGAATTTGCTTCTTATTATTGCAAAAAACCATATCTACAAATGTAAACTTGATGAATCTTTTCCAACTATAAATGGTTTGAAACATATCATTTCATATTATAAAAGCTTAGATATATATAATGGTGGAAAAACAAAATATATTAGATAAGACCCAAACATTTTGGGCTGCTTGTAATTATATTTTATTTTAATTTACAATTGATAGTCATTATATTAAACTTTAATACAGGAGCACTGCTGGTGGACTGTTAGTCCCCCAGGGTATTCACCAGCCCAGTAGTCAGTACTTCGGTGCTGACCCGAAAGCCGATACTATTTGGAACCTTGGAACAATATCTAAATTTTTGTAAATTTTGTTGAAAACTAAGGAGTATCTCCCTCATGCAAAGCTCTATCCTTAGCTGATTTTGGCTTTACATTTAGATCATATTGGTTATTTGTTCTCTATCAGTTTTTAAACATCTTTGAGTTTATGGTCTTCCAAACGTTTAGATTTTATCTGCACCGAAGAGACATAAGTTGTCGAAATGCGCATATGCAGAATTTAAATTATCAGTAACTTCGGTATTTAGTCATTTGATGGTCATGTTATCTGTATGAATGTAAAAACTCCAATACACCCCAGTCAGGTGATGATTATTGGATTGTTGTAAAATCCTGACTATTTAAAAACAAAAAAAAAGACTTGTTCCAAGACCTTTATTTTAACCAACATAGAGTAAATATCATGTGGAACGACACACGTTCAAATTGGGTTTTTAATCACTTAGTGCCACATCACTTCTTGCCCATTCTATCTGTTGACAAGGACTATGAACACCAGGATGAAAAGGATATTTTGACATCATATAGAAGATTTTGCTGTTGGACAGTCTATAATTGTGATTGATGAATGAAAGGATATGGAGTAAATGCATATTAGACAAAGTCTCTACAAAAATATGTTAAAAACAAGCAAAGAAACGACGCCTTCATTTTGTTCTTAATTTTCAAGTCAAATGAGGCCTTCAACAATGAGCTATGCTCATACCTCATAGTAAGTTCAAGACGGCCTCTAGCACCGGTGTGAGTGGAATTCTTTGCTAATTGTCCAACAACGCTATATCCATGTCTTTTCAGGTCATGGATGCGGGCTTGTCAGCAAACATTAATTAAACTGGCAAAGTACTCTTAAATTCACTGTCATTCCATGTCCGACTACAGCACTAGTGTCTTCAGCTATGATGTATAATGCATGAGTATAAATATTATCCAGGAAAAATTGTTGTATTAGATAGTTCGTTGCAAGAATTTTATGTTCAGTGTATGAAACTGCTGATAGGGAGATCAGTATTTACGTATTGTCAAGAAAAAAGACTGTTATTGTTATTAAATATGTTGTTTGGACTAGACCTAAACCTGTTGATGGAACAAAGCAGTGCACTGTTAAATCATGGTAATGACAATGTTGTTTGATATGGGCGGCAGAGGGAGCAAAACAGACGTCAAAACGAAACGAACACAAAAATAAAAAGTTATTAAAAAATTAACAGCGTAAAACGAAATCCACGGATCGAAATTAAAACTAACGGACGTCCAATCAGAATCAACATACGTGTAAAATTAACATACATCAATATAAAATCAACATACGTCAATCATAAATAAGAAGACAAAATTTGCAATAAGCACTAGATGGCGCAAGGAACCAAGAATTAACACTAGGTGACGTTACTTCTTAAAAGAGGCTCTTACAGGGGATACCATGCACGTGCGCATAAGAAAAACGGCTAATACGCTGTATTCAAAATGTTGATTACTGATGTTCAATGTGTTTATATTTTATGTGTTCTATATCTGCAAACCAGTGACGTATGATGAGAGTCCTTGTGCAAACAGTAAATATTGTTAGACCCCTTCCTTTAATGCTACACCAGTAGTTTCCAACCAGTGCTTATTTATTTTAGATGCCTTCCTTTCATACTGCACCAGTAGTTTCCAACCAGTGCTTATTTATTTTAGACCCCTTCCTTTAATGCTGCACCAGTAGTTTCCAACCAGTGCTTATTTATTTTAGATCCCTTCCTTTAATGCTGCACCAGTAGTTTCCAGTCAGTGCTTATTTATTTTAGATCCCTTCCTTTAATGCCACACCAGTAGTTTCCAACTAGTGCTTATTTATTTTAGATCCCTTCCTTTAATGCTGCACCAGTAGTTTCCAACCAGTGCTTATTTATTTCAGACCCCTTCCTTTAATGCTATACCAGTAGTTTCCAACCAGTGCTTTTTTATTTTAGACCCCTTCCTTTAATGCTGCACCAGTAGTTTCCAACCATTCCTTATTTATTTTAGATCCCTTCCTTTAATGATACACCGGTAGTTTCCAACCAGTGCTTATTTATTTTAGATCCCTTCCTTTAATGCTGCACCAGTAGTTTCCAATCAGTGCTTATTTATTTTAGATCCCTTCCTTTCCAACCAGTGCTTTTTTATTTTAGACCCCTTCCTTTAATGCTGCACCAGTAGTTTCCAACCATTCCTTATTTATTTTAGATCCCTTCCTTTAATGATACACCGGTAGTTTCCAACCAGTGCTTATTTATTTTAGATCCCTTCCTTTAATGCTGCACCGGTAGTTTCCAATCAGTGCTTATTTATTTTAGATCCCTTCCTTTAATGCTACACCAGTAGTTTCCAACCAGTGCTTATTTATTTTAGACTCCTTCCTTTAATGCTGCACCAGTAGTTTCCAACCAGTGCTTATTTATTTTAGATCCCTTCCTTTAATGGTACACCAGTAGTTTCCAACCAGTGCTTATTTGTTTTAGATCCCTTCCTTTAATGCTACACCAGTAGTTTCCAACCAGTGCTTATTTATTTTAGATCCCTTCCTTTAATGCTACACCAGTAGTTTCCAACCAGTGCTTATTTATTTTAGACCCCTTCCTTTAATGCTGCACCAGTAGTTTCCAACCAGTGCTTATTTATTTTAGATCCCTTCCTTTAATGCTGCACCAATAGTTATGCAACCTGTGTTTCGTTAATTTTAAACTCCTTCCTTTCATGCTACATCATCAGTTTTGCAACCTGTGTTTCATTATTTTAGACCCCTCCCTTTAATGCTACACTAGTAGTTTTGCAACCTGTGTTTCAATATTTTAGACGCCTCGCTTTAATGCTATACACTAGTAGTTTTGCAAACTGTGTTTCATTATTTTAGACCCTCCCTTTAAGGCTACACTAGAAGTTTTGCAAACTGTTGTTCATTACTTTAGACCCTCATTTTAATGCTATACATTAGTAGTTTTGCAAACTATGTTTCATTATTTCACACACCCCTCTTAATGCTACACTAGTAGTTTTGCAAACTGTGTTTCATTATTTTAGACCCTTTCTTCTGATGCTACTATCGCAGTTTTGCAAACTGTGATTTATTATTTTAAGATCCTTCCTTTAATGCAACACCATTAGTTTTGCAACCTGTGTTAACTTCTTCGTACTCAGCCATTGATAGTAAGCTTAATACGATTATTTTTTTTACTCAAATCGGGTCACATTACTAACGGAGTTGTCTCCATTGATATTAGATCTTAATTGCTTTTAATTAGATTTTTGCTCCGGTATGCCTTTGCTGATGCAGAGTCTCCCGTGTCTTTTTAAGGCGTTTCGCTGCATTTCATTGGATAATCTTGCCTACATGAAATATATTCTTTTATCTTTTTGTACTTGTGTGAATTGTAGATGTAATTATTTATTAGGGTTTATTAAAAGTATTTATTTGAAAGTAAAGTCCACGTTGGCCAAAGTTACTCAATATATATCTGTATTTACATGTTATTTGTTGTTGTATAAACATATGTTTGTATGTCTTTAATGTTTTGTCATTGTATTTGCTTGGCCCCTATGGGCGTAAATTTGCAAATAAATTTGCAAATAAAGTTATTAACCTCAAGGCAATCAGACTGAGCATAGTTGTACAAGAGTTATCCATCAAATGTGCAATATAATATTGCCTTGTATGTACCCGAAATCCCGCCTTTCTATGGCATTTTCTCATTGGATGATAACCACTGATGGAAATTTATGACTTCACTGATACACGTTAAATAAATTCACATCAAAGACATACCTCCAGCAAAATCTACATCAACATCGGTTCAAAATTGTTGGCGCTAAACCTCTGATATCATCAAATTTTAATTTATCTTTAAAACCAAGAACAGAGGAAACGTGAATGTCATTGCATTTTGATATGAAACATCCTTTTTTCAAAATTAAAAGAAAATTGTCTATCAGTAGTTTCAATCCTTTGGTATATTTTCCCAGAAGTGCAAGATATAAGATAAAATACGAGATATAATTAGGCGTCCCGTTTTAACCACTTCAGTAAATTTCTCATCACAATAATAGAGATAAGCATCATTTATATCATGTAGAATGGAAGATATTGTCGTACATGAAAATTCTTGACAATACTTGAGAATATGGTTAGACCGAGAGCGAGACATGACTTAATAAACATTTTATTGTAAATAAGATTATACATAACCTTCTGCTCAAATGCGAAAAAGATGTAATATTAAAATTTTACGTAAAAGGCAATCATATTATTCATTAATGTGCATTTCTAAATAAATAAAGTTATTAATTCTTACTTTTGCATATGACCTTGTTATACTATCTAGTACACATGAAGGTTTGCAAAATTCCCTAAATAAACTTGAAACATATTGTTATGACTGGCAACTTGCAGGTAATATTAATAAGTCAAAAGTAATGACTTTTCAAAATAAATACATGTCCACCCCTCCTTTGTTTTATAACAAATATCAACTAAATGAGACTAAAGAATATAATTATCTCGGTAATATTATTTCTTATAAGGCACTTTCAAAAGAGCCATACAAGAATCAGTAACAAAAAAGGGACTCAAGGTCATATTTTCTTTAAAAAGTCGCTTACAAAACGTTCAATCATTACCAGTAAGTGTTATATAATAGTGAAGTTTGGTTCATGGAAGAATATTTCTCCATATATTAATCCTTAAAAAGATCAAAACAGCATAGATCTGTTTGTGACATTTTATCTTTAGAAGACAAATTCATTTATGAAAGAGTACATAGTAGATTTTGTAAATCAACTTTTGGCTTGAAAAAAAAACAGCATGCAATATAGCAGCAAAATCAGAGCTTGGGAGATTTTCTTTATTTACTTTTATAAAATCTCGGGCTTTATTATACTTTTGTAGACTTAATTGCAATTCTATAAATCCACTTTTGCAAGAATCATATACTATTAATAAATCGCTACACAACGATGGGATTTATTCTTGGTACACATTTACTTCAAGTTTATTTGAAGAATTTGACCTCAATATTACAGAGTTTGAGAATTTAAACCAACCTTTTAATAATGTTAAATGTCGTTTAAAAAATAAAATCAAACAAATTGTGAATGAGTTTCATTGTAAAAAAACACTAAACAAATTAGCATCTTTTTCAGAAAATTCTAAGTTGTTTATTTATGGCAAAATTAAGTCGGAAATTATACTAGAACAAATTTATTAGAAATATCAAATTTTAAAACTAGACAGCTTTTAACTAAATTTCGGATTAGTGACCATAATTTAGAAATAGAAATCGGAAGATATCAAAATATACCAAGAGATAACAGAATCTGTAAACACTGCAGTTCAAATGAAATTGATGATGAAATACATTTTGTGCTCAACTGTACCAAGAATAAATCTGCTAGAAATGACTTATATTCATCAATAAATATTGTGAATCCAGATTTTATTCAAGATCAGCCACTCAATAAACTAAAACAAATTTTAAATCCAAATTTTCAACTTTTGTCAGCAGTAGCAGACTTTTTAAAGCAAAGTACAGACTTGCGAAAGTAAAGTCCACGTTGGCCAAAGTTACTCAATATATATCTGTATTTACATGTTATTTGTTGTTGTATAAACATATGTTTGTATGTCTTGTATGTTTTGTCATTGTATTTGCTTGGCCCCTATGGGCGTAAATTTGCAAATAAAGTAATTATTAATAAGTGATGATATGTTTTGTTCGAGTTTTGTAATTGTTCTGTGGGAGCTGTTTTTGTCCCTTGATGTTGTGACTCTGATTTTGGGTTTGTTAAAGATGTTTTTTCTTTATAAACCAAAAAAAAAACCACAAACTGGAAGAAGAAATTCACTTTTACATTGAATGAACATCAAAACAGCCATAATTGTTATTTCAACAGCTACAGGATTTATAATACAGGCAAAAAAAAAACATGAGATTTGCGATAAATGCACATGGAACAAATTACCATCAAATCAAATCTTTAATATCTTGACCTCAGCAAACACTCATACCGCAACGTCAACCCTTGCAGAGAATTAAGATGATGTTTCATCGGAATAGATGAAGGAGGGTATGGTTTGCTGGGTCGATGCCACTGCTGGTGGACTGTTAGTCCCCGAGGGTATTCACCAGCCCAGTAGTCAGTACTGCGGTGCTGACCCGAAAGCCGATTATATTTCGAACCTTACAATATCTAAATTTTTGTAAATTTTGTTGAAAACTAAGGAGTATCTCCTTCATGCAAAGCTCTGTCCTTAGCTAATTTTGGCTTTACATTTAGATCATATCTACCAGTTTTTAAACATCTTTGAGTTTCTGGTCTTCTAAACGTTTAGATTTTATCTGCACTGAAGAGATATAAGTTGTCGAAATGCACATATGCAGAAATTAAATTTACAGTAACTTCGTAGTTATTTGCATAAGATTGTCGTTAGCATATTTTTGCTGGTACAGGGTTTACCATTTTTACAATTTCACTAGAAATAACACGTGAGAAATAATCGATTAAACTAAATTATTGAAAAAAAGAACTATTTGACGACCTCAATCAAGGAGGTAGATTAGAATCTAGGATTTTTAAGAATATATCAATAATTTTTAGTGGAACGGCTTCCTTCATTACTGGTTCTTGATACTATCATGACTTATCCATGTATTTCATGATAAAGTATGACGTATGTCTTTCCGTCTTTTAGAAGATATCGTTCATTTCAACATGAGTTATGGTTCCTGTTACATATGTACTCGTTCTTTGTCAAAAATTGTTCATTTCGATCTGGGAAAATTTCTCAGCCTGATGATATGTGTGTTGTTCTTTACCGATCTATCTTTAGATATTAAGATAAAACTACATAAAAATCCATAAATCTGTTACCGGTATTTTAATTTTAATTTAGAAGATAACTAAAGATGATATTTTTGGCCACAACACATTTGAGCTGATCTTGTCAAAACTAAAGAACTGTTACAAATGTTTTGTGTGTGAAAATAAACAAACTGTAAAAATTCGATATGAGATAAAATAAAAGTCAATGAAAATTTTTAAAACATATTGGTTAAAATCAATATATAGATAATGTACAAATCATACCTTTATACCACGTGGGCATTTGAACTCACAAAAGATGCACCAGCTGTCACCAGTGTGTAAATCAATTTCCACGTGGAAATACACAACATCAATTTTTTTCTATCATTTGGAAAAATCAAAATGAATATCATTAGTAGATTTGGAATTTTACTACTTTGTATTTTTCAGTCTGTGAAATCAGATATATATATTGAAAAGATTACTGGTAATAATATCAGAAAGGTAAAGTCGTTATATTATTTCTAAATTCCGTGATTTCTTTAATCAATGTAGAACTCAATTTAACAAACTTAAAGAACAAGTTGTAAACTGTAGACATTACCTAATGGGTTTATGTATTTTATCTGCCCCATCTTCGATAGCCAAGAGTTACGATTCGTTCTTCTGAATAGGAGAGGAGCGAATCGTAACCCTTGGCTAGCGAAGAAGTAAGTGAACAATGGTGTTTGTTAAAAATGGTCAACTGAAGACTTCCGTTTGGTAGGTCTATAGAAAAACCACGTAAAATTATCCAGTTATAACTACTTAAAATCAAATGATTTGAACACCTTGCAGTGTTAAAAAGATATATCAAAAACATCATATATTTTCGTTACTATATATAACATGATATATACTGAGTAAAATAGTTTAGCAACACATTTTCAACTGTTTTGAATTTTTATAAAAATGTTTAATTACTGATAAAAAGAATATCGGCATTTGCCATTATTCTATACCTTAATAATTCCTCATTTTGTCATTTAGGGTGTACTACATATCCATTTCAAATTATGGTCAGAAAATTAACATTGACCTTGGCCCCATAGGCGATTTTCATCTTTTGCAAAAAAACTCAGAAACCACTTCTTGGTAACCATCACATATCAAAACTTTTTTGTTCGCTTTCATTGCATAAAAACCAAAAATTTGCTAGTTTTGCATATCGCCTTTCTTAAATGTTTTCCTTAGTCGGTTTTTCACAAAATTAATGCAATATTCAGAATTTATGGACAGACGTAATGCTAATGATTAGTCGAAATCAAATCCAGCTCAGAAATGTAAAATAAAATCTATGAATTGAGATTTGGTCACCTAAAAAGAGACGCCTTTTATTCACACCAGTTGTTGCTAAACATTTTTTTTCAGCATAGTAATGGATTGATTGGCCATTCTTTTATTTTCCTCGGAACATTTCAGTAGTTACTTTTTAGAATATTTTGAAAATCGAAACTAAGTTACTTCATTCTTGACACATCTGATTCTTGTATAAAACTTTGAACAAGTACAGACAACATTGTCTAAATAACATCAATTTCTCGTTCATAGTTCATAACAACAATATATTAATATTGCAGCTCCAAAATGAAGGAAAATTCATGATGATGTTCGTAACAAAAGTTGGTACGTATTTGTTCTTTTGTTTTTTGTTTTTTTTTTTGTTTTTTTTTTTTTTTTTTTTTTTTTTTTTTTTGTTTTTTTTTTTTTTTTTTTNTTTTCTTCTAAATTCGCGAAACGGCCATCTACTTCATTTACATTAACTTCGGTGTTAAGTCCTTAAAATACATCTGCTAACAAACTTTAAGTCCCTGAGGTGTTCAACCCAGTAGTCAGTATTTCGGTGCTGGTCCGAAAACGATTTTATCTGGACACTTTCAATAACTAATTTTCTGTAAAATAAATTTGTTTTAACAAAGGAGCAAACCTCGATCCTTAGCTGATTTTGGCTTTCCATTTAGCTCATACTGTTAATGGGGGTAATAACAAAATTACCGAAAAGAGTGATCAAGAGCCAAAGTCCATGAGATAAAAAGACAAATCAGGTGGAAACCACCGGTAAAATTGTCGACCGTAATGGTCCTGACTTGGTACAGGCATTTCAAAAGAAATGGTGGCTTAAACCGGTTTTATGACTAGCCAAACCTCCCCTTCCATTGCAGTAGTGTCCGGTAGCAGCTCAACAGCAGTCGTAAACAGTTAAAAGAAATAGTCATATGAACTTTATCAACTTACTGCATCTTTTTATGATCTTCCGAATTTTGAGTCTACATGAGTTGTCGAAATGGCCCAGTGAGAAAATTTATTCAAATATTGTGTTGTGTCTGCACTGAGGGCATTTCCAATACAGTAGGTGTATGACCGAATACCATTTTGTTGTGTCTGCACTGAGGGCATTTCCAATATAGTAGGTGTATGACTGAATACTATTTTGTTGTGTCTGCACTGAGGGCATTTCCAATATAGTAGGTGTATGACTGAATACTATTTTGTTGTGTCTGCACTGAGGGCATTTCCAATATAGTAGGTGTATGACTGAATACCATTTTGTTGTGTAGTAGGTGTATGACTGAATACTATTTTGTTGTGTCTGCACTGAGGACATTCCCAATACAGTAGGTGTATGACTGAATACTATTTTGTTGTGTCTGCACTGAGGACATTTCCAATATAGTAGGTGTATGACTGAATACTATTTTGTTGTGTCTGCACTGAGG
>MJUU01043182.1:17870-48049 GCA_002080025.1 Modiolus philippinarum
CACCAACTTTGTGTAGAATTTATTGTAAGTTAGCCATGCTGTGCAGTGTTGATTAGAGTTGTTATCCACTGCTCTTTTATTTTCAGGTTGTGACGAATGTAGTCAAGTGTATCCAAAGTTTATTTCGGCCTCGCAGTCATTTGACCAAGATGAAATCATGTTTGGACGTATCGAGCATACAGGGTTAGCAGCTAAACTAGGAGTCGAGACATTTCCAAGTTTAATATACTGTAAGGCGAACTCAAAGAACATAAAAAGGTAAAACTGTTTTGGAAAAACGCATAAACATTCTTATATGCAAATTCTCTGAGAGTTTCACTTTGCCATTTTTACTATCGCATGAGGTTTTCAGGTCAGTGATAAAAAAAATAATAAAAACCTTTTTCTAATAGTAGGATGCCCAAGCGACAATTTTTTCCAATTTGGGTTAACGGAATCACACACACCTGCATTATACATTTTTGGAAAGAGGAGACCATGGCGCACCGAAATAACAATGTCATAGAAATCTAATTTGGTCACATTTTATTTGAAATGGGGGGTTAAGGTCATTTCCTAAAATCAAGAAAAATCTCACGGAACTAAAAGTTGGCTTCATTTTACCAACAAACCCCTCACGAAATCTTCAAAAAATAATATTAAAATTATCCAGACATTTCGTTAATTTATTTTTTATAATGATTTGTTAACAAATTTCAAGGTAACCATTTGTTTTTGAGATGTGCAATTTTGAATATTTGCACCTGAAATATATAAAGGACGCTTTCAAGTATTATGAATAGTATTTTCTAAGTTTTTGTTGAACCATTGTTTCAAGGAAACCTTGGATGAAATTTTTGAGCCTTACGTCTTGAAATTGTCTTTGGTATTACATGAAAAACGCGCACTACCATAAAACCTATTATTATATTTTACTAAGTAAGAGAAGATTTAATTGGATGAAAGCAATCATATGACTTCAAAATAACTCGGATGTTTTAGCAAACAACCTCGATATGACATTACTGCGGGAACAACCCTATTGTTTCCCGCTGAACAGCCCCGATATGACGTCACAGAGAAAAACAACCTTGTAGATTCTAAAAAAGCACTAGCAGATTATATCAGTCTTCTTTGTGAGATTAAAATCATAATACGATATCTTGATTTGGAATTAATAAAACTGTTTAAAATATAATAAAACAATTATGGCCCTCGGTGACGTGAAACATCCAGATTTGTCAACCCTTGGAGGAGTGGTTTCCCTCGGGCAGAGCCCTCGGGAAACAACTCCCTCCTCGGGTTGACAAATCCGGATGTTTCCCTTAACAGCGGGCCATAATTGTATAATAAAACCATTAAAACTTGACCAAAACCCTGTTATATCCTCTATATGGATAGCGAAATCTCAATTTAAAATGTAAAAGCGTTAGTATGTACATGAAAATTCAAAATTCGACCAATTTAGAAGTCTCCAACAGATCCAAATAATTTGACAAGACTTGATCTACCATGTTATTCTACCTTCATATCGATTAGAGTTGTCGCGCTTCGTACGTTTCAAGATTTATCAAGCTATAAAAATTCCAGATTCACATAAAATTTTGAGATTTTAACGCAAATTTCATGCTTTTATATGTTGATTTCTCTGTAATGGCAGACATGACACCAATGATTTTTAGCACATATGTACAGATGATAGTCGTGTTTCCGTTTAAATTAAAATGTTTCGAAAATTCAGGCAAGTAATTTCGTATTCAACAAAAATGTCTTAAATTCATGACCCTTTTCATTCCATTTTTTAAACCGACAAATTTTAAAATTCAATGGATAATAAGTTACATTCTAGCTAGTAAAACAAAATTCAAGGTCTGGACTTTCACAAAAATAGCTTCTTATTAGGATATCAGAGACTTTTACTTACTGATTTCTATAAATTAAAAGATACCCTATTTAAGAATCTTCAATAGGGTACCCCTTAAAAATGAGAAATTACAGAAATCGTGACCACGGAAACTTTCTACGACAATGAAAACTAGATGTTGTCGGAAACGACAGCTATCCCCGCACTCCCTGTTTGACACAGAAAACAGTTGTTATACACCCATGGCATATTTTTTTCACTTTATTTTAAATCTACCTATTGATAGTCATTATTGTTACTAAAAGAATTCTAGGATATATGGTTGCTAAGTAGAGTTCCAAAAATAAGTGGTCTTTGAGACTTTCAGGAAATTTACCAAGATTGGAATTAATATTTTTGAAATCCAGTTGATGAAAATGTTTTTCCTAAACTAAATAAACAATTTACGTATGGTTGCTAGGTAGAATTCCAAAAAATAAGTGGTCTTTGAGACTTTCAGGAAATTTACCAAAGTTGGAATAAAATATTTTTGAAATCCAATTTATAAAAATGTTCATCCTAAGCTAAACAAACATTTTAAGTATGATTGCTAGGTAGAATTCCAAAAAATAAGTGGTCTTTGAGACTTTCAGGAAATTTAGCAAATTGGAATCAAATATTTTTGAAATCCAATTGATGAAAATGTTCGTCCTAAACTACACAAACATTTTAAGTACAGTTGCTAGGTAGAATTCCAAAAAATAAGTGGTCTTTGAGACTTTCAGGAAATTTACCAAAATTGGAAACCGCCTTTCAGAATCCTAAGTTATCAGAATTTTGTTTTTTACCAAACACTTGTCAGAATATAAAATAATATGCCAAAATTAAAAAAGAATAAGTGTCTTTGACATTTTCAGGAAATTTACCAAAGTTAGAACCGGAACCAAAATTCCAAAAGCTTATTGCAAATCTATAGACTATATGCAACAATTCTGCATAAAGATTTGATCCCTAAATCCAAAAATGTAGGAGGAGTTTAAGTCACATGCCATATGTGTCTAACCACATCTTTGGGTCTTTGTTAAAATTGACATCACGGGGCCTCTTGTTTGCACCAAGACCAATATCAAAAATCCGAAAGCTTATTACGCATCTACAGACTATATGCAACAATTCTATAACAAAATTAAATCCCTTAATCCATAAATGTAGGAGGAGTTTGTGTCACATTCCACATGTGTAAAAATAGACATCATGGGGCCTCTTGTTTGCACCAAGACCAATATCGAAAATCCGAAAGCTTATTGCGCATCTGCAGTCTATATGCAACAATTCTACAACAATATTAAATCCCTTAATCCAAAAATGTAGGAGGAGTTTGAGTCACAAGAAAAGTGTGACGGATGGACGGACGGACGGACGGACAGACGGAAGGTATAACATTATCCCCGAACTTTCTTCGAAAGTGCGGGGATAAATATAAATTTTAATAACTATTCCAACCTATAAAACAAAAATTGGTCGTGTGTTATTCCGTTAACCCAAACTCGCAAACTAAGCGTCTCTTTGGACATTGGGCACCGTATTATAAGTAGTGCATCCCTCCTTAACAAAATTTAGTAACAACAAAAATTTAACATGACAAAGTCATTATGCTTATATTAGTGAGAATTTTGCCTTTGGATAATCAATCTATTGATATGGCTTGGTTTTTATCTGCTTCGCCCCAATATATTTCGAAATATGTGAAATTAAGTACAGTCCTATCTTTAACTGATTTCTTTGTATAACTTTATAAAGCGCTTAAATTATTGAATTTTTACATTGATTAGGAATTGGATATAATGTTCTTCACATTAGTGTAAAAATAATGGACATATGCATATAACTTTAATTACTGTGCATATGATGGAATTCACGATTTAGTATTTTTTAATGTTCACTTGTCTTTTATGTTATTGTCTGTTTTATAATTGTTTTCTTTTTTTTCTCTACTATTCGCCATTGTTTTTTTCTGTTTTGATACCCAGTATCTTCATTGTCAATCACCCAGTGAAGTTACAGTTGTAATGAGGTAGAAATAGCCTATAATTGAAGTCAGCAATAAGCTACAGTTTTGGGTAAATAGACTTTTTTGACAAAGACAAACGAATATTTACAACTTAAAAATAATATAAATCAGATGTTATCTGAAAAGTTAAAAGTCCACAAGTGTGTATCCTTAAAAATTATATAAATCAGATGTTATCTGAAAAGTAAAAAGTCCACAAATGTGTATCCAGAAAAATTGGCCTATAGTTCTCACTAGATAAATAGTAATAAATTCGCAATAGCGAATGTCGATTCTCCAGTACAAAAGATGTGCATAGTAATCCTGCAGAACTAATCTAACTGACTGCCTTAATCCATTTCTGTTACCTTATATTCATAATATCTAACAAAATTAAGAGTCAGCGATCATATTTTAGAAATTGAATGGGGAAGGTACAAAAATATTAAACGAGAAAACAGAAAATGCAAGAACTGCAATTCCAACACCATTGATGATGAAGAACATTTCTTATTTTCATGTAATAATAACACAAAACTGAGAGAAAACTATTTACAGGAAATAAAACGTTTAATACCAAATATTGAAAGTAAACCAGATAAACTATATGTATGTTTAAATTGTCCACAAATCGTGCAGTATACTGCTTCATTCGTTACAAGGTCTTTTGCGCTGAGGAGAGTGGACTCAACAACTGCATGATTTTTCTTTTTTGTAATCTTTTTGTTTTATTATGGTTTTGTTATTATTCATGTATGCCTTCAACCCTAATGTATATGGGTATAAATGTGCATTTAAATAAATAAATATATACAATCTTTCTAGAATTTTCTTGAATCAGAAAGAAGTAGACAATTTCTTTTATACTCGTAAACAAATAACTCATAATGTTTAATTAATTCAAAGTTCCAGAATTTTCTAATGTGTAGAAAAATCAATAACCATGACAATTGTTTACAGAAAACATAATTAAACTAGGCCGAACTAATGAATTAATATTAAAGCATTACAAAGCAAAAATAATGCATACAATGCGTTTATGAATATTTCATATTATATAATTAGCCGTAACTCAGTCTTTATCACCATGTCCATGAAAACAATTCAAAATATCTCACAAGATGTATGTCATTGTAGAATTGACGGGCATTGGAGGGCCCAACCAACGGCTTACAAAACTCTACGTTTCATGACATTTACTTAACAACAAAAAAACACACCAAATGTTTAATGATGTTTAACTCCTTGAACATCTGAGCCATGATGGTCCTTTTTATGCATTTTTTAAGCTTCAATTGTCGAGAATAAGCAAGTGGCTTTTTGTTTAAAAAAATCCAATTTAAAGTAAAAAGGCTTTGATTGAATGTGCAAGATATAATAACACAAGTTCACAATGGGCTTGTCCAGAAGTTGTTTTCTCAATAGTTTCAAAAACAGTTATTTTTTACCTCATCTAACAGGTAGGAGCACAAAAGGTTCAAAATTCATTCTTTTTATCATGTTCGCATTTTTAAGGAAAAGTGCATTTTGAGAAAAATAATTCCAAATGAATACCAAAGCAAGAGCCAAAAATCGTACATCCGGAATGCATGGCAATATAAGGATTACATACAGACAGAGAACGTAAATGACGAAGACGTAACAAACAGTACATTAAACAAACGCCACAAAAAATAAGGCACTAGCAGTGTGAACCCCTTAAAAACGGGAGATTTAAAAAAATGTTTCATTTTTTCATAGATTTTGTCTCTGTGGTTAATTCCAACAAGTATTTGAAGGGATGTTTGCTTTTGCATTTTTAAGTGCAAAGAAATACATGGTAGTAGGGCGTTTCCTTTGATGTCGAGAATATATTTTTTTATACTTTGATAATTGTGTTTTCAATTTGTTGAAATGTAAAACTAAAGGAATAATGCCATTTATTGTTACTTGCTCGGGATATGTAATTATATCTATAAAACATAAACAATGATAAAGAATATTAATAAAATATTCACTGGTGTACGACTGATTTCTTGCATATTATTTAGTGAAAGAGAGATAACTCAATTAATAAATATAAACTGTATGTTATCTTTTGTAGGACAGAGATTGACATAACAGTAGATGCCATTGTAGAATTCATTGCTAACATTACCAAGAAACATATTACATCGCTGGACAAACATTATACTGTAGAACTAACAATAGGAAACTTTAATGACATAACGAAAATTCCTAAACAATTTAAATTACTTCTTTTATATTCTCCAGGTAAAAACTGTTACAAACTTTTATTTTATTATTTGGATCAATATAAAGGAAATGGTCATTGCTTGGTAAGCCTTTTTCAGCTTTAAGTTTACTGAACTTTTAACGAGGTTTTTGGAAGGTATCCAATGGTTGAGATATAAACTTTTCCAGATACTTCTGCCAGGTACACTATTTTAATTAGTAAGTGTGAACTAAACCGTCAGTCAGAATTAAAAGAATAATCCAAACTGAATGGCTACATTCAAAATCCGGAAGTAAAGTAAAATCCAGTCGAGGAACAAGAATTATAAGCTTGTAAATGAAAACGTCTGTTGTAATCATGGAAACAGATATCCCATTGTGGCCCAAAAGATCTTGGTGTCTACCGTCAAAATTCAGCAGTGATGACATATAAGTATTTTTTTAACATATCTTTGTTTAAGTAGCCTATCGTTGAGCAACCGGACTCTATCTATATTTGGCTAAAATTTGATTGGATCAAATTTACCACTCGTCCAGAAAAAAAATTGCAATGTTTTACCGAAAGCATAAAACAGGGCTACGAACCCGGGAGACCATGAACCTCTACAACCCAAGTTTTGCAGCAGCAAAGGAAGATAAACTGTATCAGTTGTCCGATCAAAACAAATATAGTAAATTGCTAAAGTTTGCCAACAATACAGAGCTAATGGCATACACCTTTTTGTGATTGAAACATCTAGATTTGTCAACACTCCTCGGTTGGACAAATAAGCAACGGGTAACAATACCGACTTTCTAGATAGGAACTCTTCTGTAATTGAAAGCAGAAATGATTGCGTCAAATGCCAGTAAGCGGGGTTGATTTGATTCCTGACCTATCAAATAAATATATACCTCATAAAAATCACATTATTTATTATCTTTAAGTGTACTTTTAACTTTTCTCATATTAAACTGTTTGACTGGGTTTAAATTGACGAAAACCATCACCTGGTGCCACTGCAAGTAGAGTAAATATAAATCAACTAGGCTCAACAGTGTTAAATTAATTAGTGTTCCCAAATTGTTTATTTATTTATTTTTTTTGTATAACTACAGAGTTTTTTTCAGTAACAACAATGAACTCGAAATTCACGTATTGTGTATTGTAAGGGCATCGGGCTACATAACGCCTTAAGATAGTTCTGGAAGTCAAAACTGAAAAAATCGGTAGAACAATTTGTATGCATGATTTGAGCATAATGTTACTACTAATTCTTGGTTCATAGTGTGAGTGGTTTGGTTTTTGAGTGTTATATTTGTTATGTTTGTGGGTTGTTGTTGTTGTTTTCTTTCCTTTTTTTTCTTTTTTTCGATTTGTCGTGTTTTGGTCTTCTCTCTTCTGGTGTTCCTATTTTTGCCGTGTCACTGGACTTTGTGTAATCCACTTATGCTTAGTATTTGTAAGAGTGCTTTACTCGGTATGTTATATTGGTTGACGACCCCAGGAGACATGGACGTAGCGTTATTCGACATTTAGCAATTGAATTCTTCTCAAATCGGTGCTAGGGACCGTCTTAAACTTACTATGAGGTATGAGTGTTTGCTCTTTGTTGAAGGCCTGATGGTGGCTTCAAGATGAAGAACAGCACTGAAAGCGTTGTTCCATTTGCTTAATCTTACCATGTAATTATAGGGATTTTGTCCCATATACATTTACTCTATATTGTTCATTTAAAGTGGAGTTTGTCCCTCGTGTAGTGTTGAGTCCGTAAACAGATACCCCGTGCTTGAGATGTATGTACCTTTTTTGTCAGTTATGGTTTTCGTGTTCATGTGAGAATTTCTCGTATGAATGCACTATCAAAATTTCAACATTTGGCTTTCTTGTTTTGTAAAAATGAAACTATTTTTCTGCCTATCTGTATATGTTTTGCCGAAATCTCCCGATTTAACTTGACATGTTTTCTTACAAGCAACCCGATGAGTGTCCTGTGATTGTTTATATGTTGTATTGTCTATTAATCACATTGTCAGGCAACAACGGATGACAGTGTTTGTAAGAGTTCTTTGCCCGATATGTTATGTTTGTTGACAATCCCGCATCCATGACAAAAAAAGGATACATGAATGTAGCGATTTTCAATATAAAGCAAGTGAATTCCGTTCAAACCAGTGCCAGAGGCCGTCTTAAACTTACTATGAGGTAGGAGTGTTTGCTCTTTGTTGAAGGCATCATGATGACTTCAAAATGAAGAACAACAATGACAGCGTAGTTCCATTTGCTTAATCTTTCCGTGTATTTATAGGGATTTTTACTCCATATCCCTTTATTTGTTCATCTGTTCCTTGGGTATTCTACTACTGACCATTATTCAGAATCCATAATACTATCTTTGTTCTTGCTTAATTTCTTTTTATCGTCCTGTACATCTTTAAGATTATCAAAACTTTGTATATATGTTTTTCATCAATACAGGGAACAAAGATAACAGAGAAAAGGTAGAATTCATTGAAAGGTTTGCAAAGAAATACAGGAACGATGACATTGTAAGTTATCTGTTATAGTAACAAACAGTGGTAATGCATTGTCTGCAAGTATAAGAAAATAGTCTCTGCTTTAGACTTTCCAAAATTCCTTCTGTATTTCACTTATGTCCCTCTTTATGGCTATATTTTTATGAAAATGTGCATTATACTTTATAGCTAACCACATTTGTTAACTACCCAACAGTATATTGTAGATCAGAGATATAAAACATTATTAAAAAGTCAATTTTTTTGCTAAAACACATTCAACAGCGGTACAAATAGTCTCATAATTGAATTTTTAACGTTTTCATGGGAGTTCACACTATGAGTGTCTTAGATCTGAATGTCGTCTTTATATTTCCGTGCCTTGTTGCTGTCTCATGTCCATGTTTTGTCTTTGTTTTTCTGTGTTTCCTTTTTTGCTGTGTCTATGGACTTTGATTTTTGTAATCATCACTTCCCTTGTTCTTTCTGTGCTTTACTGCCGTTGTTAAATACAATTTCCAATCTTCTTACTTCGATCAGTTATCATAAAATATGTGATTGTAGTTATCATTTCTATTATTCATTCTTTCTTTTTTTATTAAATGATATTTCTAAAAGTTTCCCTAACTTAAATTTCTTGCAGCAATATGTTATATGGTAGGTTTTTCTCTTTTTGAACATCGTTGTCGACAGACCGATGCATTGTATTGGTCAGCAAACTTGAGACACGGGGGTAACTTCCTATATATTGGTATACGGGGACGTGCGGCAAATTTGGGTGCTTATTTTACAAATTCTAGTATTTATTTGATGCTCATTTTCCCCCTTACATATTTATTTGGGTCAACAATCTGGTATTAATTTGGGTTGTTTTTTTTCAATTTCCTATATATATCGTGAGAAGTATGAATTGACAAATTTTTTATGCCATATTTCAGAATATTCCCCAATTTCTTCTAACCATACAATTTTACATTGTACATTAGTATTTTTATGGGTGTCATATATAAGGGCAGTACTTATTCGGGTATGGATTTCGATCATAGTCTAGTATTAATTCGGGTACAATTTTTGGACCCCCAGCCGCATGTCCCCGTACAAAATATATGAGAGTTACCCACCCAATCCCCCGGGACTTGAGAGTTCGACTATAGAACTTATGGTGAATCAATTTCAATAATTCTTCCGGATATAAATAGTTTTCTGGATCTGGTAACAAATGGCATTGCAAGGATGCTGAGAGTATATATAGATTATAACATGTCATTTTTCGTATCAGATCTATTATCAGCCCTTGGTCAGAATATCGGCCCGAGAGTCGACAGGCTCAAGGGATCATAATGACCATGGGCTGATAATGGGTCTGATATGAAAAATTGCATGTTATAATATTTTTATCATCTGTTTCAAACTAGAAATACATAGCAAAGGACAAGGTGCGATAAGGGGTTGATTTGGCCCAATATTCCGGTGAATTTTTAAGTTGCACCTAAAGATTCTTTCATGTTCGTACCAAAGTTAAGAAACATACAAAAGATAGGACCAATAACGTCACAATTATATAGGTACAGTTCTGCTATTTTTTAGCATTTTCATAGAAATATACCGTATTTTGCAGATTTTCGAACAGTTTTCCTAACCGGAAATATCGAGCACACCCAAGAACCAATTAGATAATTTACCAACTTATTAGTACAAATCAATGGAACCTCTCATATAAATATTTTTGTGGTTCTTGCGTGTGCTCTATATTTTCTATACAGAAAAAGTAGTCAAAATAGGTCAAATTTGTCATTTTTCGACAAAATCTTCAGTTTGTCTTACCTTCTACACTCAAAAACTCAATAATCATACATCAATATTTGAGAAATGTTACTGTTTACTGAAAAACCATGCCTATAGAACATTTCAATGAGAAAATTCTGTGAATTCAACCAAATTTATTTTTCAGGCCAAATAATCTTACCGCCCCTACTCCTTTTATACGCGTTCTCAAAAATTTAAATTCAGGAATCGCAATTTTGAGTTGAAACCTTAAAACGTTGAATTTATCAACACAACATAATTGACAATAAAACAAATTGGATAATGTTTGAAATATGGAAAAATAAAGTAGGGTATTCATTTCGAAAGATCATCAAAAATCAGTGTTGTGTAGTCAAAATCTAATGCGAAGGTGACTGATAATAAAGTTACGGACTGGAATCTATAATTATATAAGTAATGACTGAAATGTGAGTGACTTCAAGATGAAGAACAACAATAAAAGCATTGTTCCCATGTATTTGTAGAGACTTTGTCTCATGTGCATTTACTCCATATCCTTTCATTCACCATTAGTAGTGTTTTATTTTCAATTTACTGGAATCTGGAATCTGGAATCATAAGTAATGACTGAAATATGGGTAATTGAGTGAACGAACACAATCGATATACTGCAATATAAAATTGCGGAATTTAAGGTGTTTATCTTTTTTGTTGGAAGCAGTGATTTTATAATGCATCACTAAAACCGACCTGTGTGTAGTGTTACAATTAGTACCTTTTGGTGTACCGAATCAACCTCCTAACTGCAGTATATCGATTGTGTTCAATCACTCAATTATACATAATTCATTAATTACTTATATAACATAAAAATGATGCCAGGCTCTAAATTTGTTTGAAGAATAAATATTGAATCCGACAAAGGCATTAAAATATATAATTCACTGCGTCTATCAAATTTGTAGCAAAACATTATCTGATAAATGTAATAAAGGATATAACAGGAAACATCTACAATGGCTGAAAATTACAGTCACATGCCACAATCTGCCAGGGAACTACATAGGAAAAACACAAACAAGACAAAGGATAAAGGTAAACAACGATAGGAACTCGGGACAGCCGGATAAGTCGTATAAGTATCTTACTTATTCACAGTAAGAAAAAATGTATGTTACTTATAATTTTTTGATAAGTAATCGCTCTACAATTAATCTCCGGGACAACATCAATGTAAAACAAACCAAAGGATATTCCCGTTATTTCCAAAACTTAATCGTCTTAGATTTGGAAAATTTTTCAAAATGGGGAATAAGCACCACCAACATGATGACTACACTAAAAGTTCATCTTAAAGTTTAGGTAGAAGGATGAAGGCTACGTGGTAACACTATTCTTCAAAAAATTTTGTTTTGTTAGTTCATTTGCATGATTTTGTGTTTCTCTGTTGTAAAGTGTATTGTTTTTATTTACGTCTTCAGATAATTTTTTGCCGACTGAACGTGAAGAAGGAAACATATCTCAAGGGACGGTAAGAAATTCAGTACTACAAAGTTGTTATTGTGTTTTGCTGGATAATCATTACATTGTTAATAAAAAGCTTAAATAGGTTTAAATAAATGTTTAAATAAGTGTTGCCGTTAACTCTTATTAACAATGAAAGAATATGGAGTATATATCTACAAATACAAATTTATATTATAAAACCATTTTTGGCTCATATCCCATATTAATTAATGGAGAAAAGAAAAAAAGGAAACACTTACAATGGCAGAATATTACAATCACATGCCGCAATACACTTAGAGAATAATAAAAAGACAAACGTAGACAACGATAGGAACTCGGGATACCCGGATCAGAACTCGGGATACCCGGATCAGTAATAGATAGCGGTAGGATTGAACGGTTTAAGGATACTCCGTTTCCTTAAAGTATAACAAACGTACAAATAAAACCCGAAATAAGTGGCTAGTAACTCCAAGATCTCAATCTGGAAAGGAAAGAATAAGGAAAAACGTAATTGAGAAAGATGGGTCAATGAGTGCTCGCTTCTCAAGGAGCCCAGTTTGTCGATAAAAAAGCTGTCACTACGGGAGAAAAATCAAACTAAAATGGATTTCAGTTGACATCCGCATTATCAGTGGGAGGCCAGTATAACTGTAAAATCTTCAGGTCATTGAATCCAAAGCCAATGCAAAATATCCTGTCAATATATTCTTTTGTGCAAAGAAAGTAAGTTACGTCTTAGGTTTACTTGATTAATGATCAACTTTGAATTTTTGGCAACATTTCCGTAAAAACGAGGATGAGAAATACCTTTAGTAATGAGCAGTTTACGAGTTACACCATACTTAGATATCAAATGTTCATATCTTCTATTAATCTTTTTAAATGTTTTTAACAATTTATGAAATCTGTAACCGTGCTTTTTGTTTGGATGTTGTAGTAAGGTTACGTTCATTAAAATAGTTAAGAGTCGAGAGAAGTATTGAAATTTCCGTGAAAATGATATAAAATTTATCTTGCCTGTAGCTGAAAAAATATCTTTTGAAACTTTTTCCCTTCAACGTTTGTCTCTTTCTATGTCCTCCTTTGGCTGATGCTTATCAAATATCAAAATGGTGGCGATTTCATTTTTCAGTGTCAAAAGATCAGGTCACCAGAGCGAAATCAAATATACAATATAGATTTGTCTAGATCTTCATGCAGCGGTATATGATTTCGTGTATCTAATATAATTTTATTCAATGATTTGATAGGTTCAAGGCTATTGAATATCCAGTATTGTACTGGTACAGTAACGATGAAGTTCCAGAGATGTTTATATATGGTGGCGAATTTCAAGAAGAGGAACTATCGAAATTTTTAAGTGACAGTACAGGAATTAAACGTCAAAAGGAAGGATCATTAACGGAAGAGGTTAGTATTCAATAAAATAAATGATTGCGAGCCAAACAGAATATTTACTCATCATAGGCCACGTTTTTTAACTTTTATGAAAAGAGTGGAATACTACCAAGAGGGCCAGACTCACAGTCTATATATACGGCAAAACTTGGGTATTTATTGGCAAATGCCAAAAATTGATACAAATCTCAAACTGTACGAACTCCATTTAAACATGATCAGCTGTTCCAATAAACAGAACAGAGTGAAGACATAGATAATACCACAGAGAAAAATATATGGCAAGTAATGTCAACAAGGCAGTGATCAGGGAGCGGGTGAGTTATGATTGGGGACAAACATTTCCACCAGACAAATATGCTACAGAAAAAATTCGAAAAGGTAGTGTCATCTTCCACCAAACGTGAAGCAGAGAGATATTCTGTGATATTTTCAACGGCCAAAAGGTGCTCATGCTACTGAACGGAGAGTAATTTCGGGACTAAATGTTCACCTAACTAACATTATACTAAAGCCCGAAATTCTGAATCTATTAGAAAACGAATACTTATTTCTTTACCGTTTACGAAAATTACGATTTGCACCGAAATTTCGTCTTTAACTTGCGAAAAATTAAGGTCTACCCTAAGTCGTAATGTTTGTCATGAGTCATAAGCTTATTCACATATAAAATGGCCTCTAAAACAAGGTGTATGTTTTATGATTGTTCTCAAAGAAATGGAAATATTCTCAATTAATATAGAGAAGATAATGGGAAAAACCTACAATGGCAAAAAAAACCACAATCACAATCTACCAGGGAACTGCACAAGAAAAACAATAAGAAGACCAAAGACAAACGCAGACAACGATAGGTACTCGGAAAAGCCGGACTTGGTACCGGTGTCCTATTGCCAGTTTTCCCCCGAAAAAAAGGCACATGCCAGTTTTTCCCCCGTACGTACAAGGGGGAAATTGAGATCTTTGTCAATTTTCTCTCCCATGCCCATTTTACCCCATTCACTGAACGTCATCGATTAAACTGAACATCATCGATAAATTGTAATTATTGATTGTGCCAAGTTCTTACCATGAATAATTTGGCTTCACTGTTTAGGACATGTGGGTGTTGTTTGCTCCCAATCTTACCTAACCCCCTGAATTTTGGGGTTTCCACTTTTGATTCGATCTGTACTAATGAGTCATAAATTGCCGAATTCGCATATCCAGAAACTAACTGAATAAATTACAGTATATTTTTATCTTAGTTTCATCGTGACACAATTTTCATAACATGTCAACTCCAAAAGTTACCATGAAACTGAACACAGAAAAGAGTTTTTTTTTAGTTAGAGAGAAATTATACCTGTAATGAATAATATTTAAAGATTTGGACTAGATGTACAGGAGACAAGATTCCAATAAATGAGCACTCGCTCATTCCTCAAGACGGTCCATATCATCGGTTAAAGCGGAATTATTTGTTAGATGTAGATCAATGCTACATCCTCCTTTTTTTGTCACGGATACGGGGTTAGGTTAGTTAAAAAAAGTGATAAACGAACACAGGGTTCTCATCAAGATAATTGTAATGAAACGTGGCAAATTAATCGAGAGATGTGAGCAATATGTTAACAAACAGAATTTGGTCACTACAAAGCCTAAACTGTAAAAAGTTGTAAAAGACGTTATCAACATAATTTCAATATGGCTTTTTGAAACATTTTCATTTCTGAACAAAAAAAGTAATTAGTAATTATGGTATTTTTATCGAACAAAAGTTAATAAAAGTTTATGCTTAATCCGATTGACGTTGTACAAACAAATTCAACCAAACTTTACAGCCGTAATGTATGGAAGGTATTTTACAAAGATTACTCATTCTGTTCAATTCCAATAAAAAACATGGTTGCAAGCCCAGAACATTGTTTTAACATAGGACCCTATGGAAAAATCACATTTTCATCTTCTCCTCTGGAACCACTGATGCAAATTCAATCAAATTTTACAGGAATAATTTATGGAGGGTCCTTTACAAAAAGTGCTCATTTCTTTCTGAGTCAATAAAAAAAGATGGCCCCCAGTGCGGAACATAATTCAACATTGGACCCAAGGTGAAAAGCATTCTTTCCATTATCTACATCGAATGGAACCAAACTGTATTGGAATATTATTTGGACGGTCCTTTACTATGCTCATTTCATTTGGATCTGGCAAAGCAACATTGCTTCCAGAAGAAAACATGGCTTTATATAAAACCCTATTCATGCCATTTGAAAGAAAACTTCATTTTTGGTCATCAGCATAGGCATATTGCTTAGCAGCATTTTGTCAGGTGAGCGATACAGGGTCAGTATCTGAGCCTCTAGTTTTTTTACTATTGGCGCATATGGATTTTTATCTCATCAAAATACATTGGAATTTCAAACGTAATAAAAACAAAAGTTAGCATGTAATGTTTTACAAAATTGCATTCCCAAGACGAATGCCGAACGCACCATAGTATTGCAGGTTAGCAAGATTGCAGGCTACGAGTTGCTGGCTAAATTCACACTTGTTAAAATGATATGTATTATTTCTAGTTCAAATCGAACAAAACTGTGTTATTATCTCCTTTTGAAAGTAAGCGATGTTGTCATAATTTAAAATTGAAATTAGTGGAGAAATAAATTCTAAGATATCAACTAAAAGCGCTTCGTAACCATAGTCTTTGAATTCTGAAATTTCTACAAATTTAAGTAGCTCTTGCTTGTTAACAAGCCAAAATAGCAATCATATTTTGATTCACTCTACGTGACGAAAAAGACTCAGGGAAAAATATCAATGATCCATTTTTTCCCAGGGAGAAAAATAGGCACGTGCCAGTTTTCCCCCGGAGGAAAAACTAGCATGGCGGAAAAATTGCAATACGTATACGTATTGCTATTTTTTCGGGGAGGGATGGAAAATGAACTTATTTTCCCCCGGGGAAAAATAGGCACGTTCCAGTTTTCCCCGGGGGAAAATCTAGCATGGGGGGAATGGCTGTGTTCCAGACCATACGAATATTTGGACCGTACGCGTACGGTTCGGACCATACGAGTATTTTTTCGAAATACCCATACGGTCGGACCGTACGCGTATGCGTACGCGTACGGTCTGGCTATTTCAAAGTCTTGCGTGTTCTTGAATAATATATCAATAAATTAATATAATGTATAAACATGTTTTGAAACGAATAAGATTTTCAAAAATCGTTATTTTAAAGAAAACATAAGAGAAAAATAATATCACCTATAAGGAACAACAACATTTTTCCCAATAACCCCATAGAGGTTGCAAATCCCAAAATGTCGTAAATGGACGGTTGAATTAATATAACAGCGGAAAGTACACAGTGTTCTAAAAAGGAATACACCCTGTCCACGAACAAAACTTCTCAAAATAAAAATGAAGTTTATGTATGAAGTTTGTGTGAAAATGTGAAAATATTTTTTAATTTCACTGTTTCTATAATTTCATTTCAGTTATATTAGTAATTTATTATTTTATTATTTTTATAAAGACCTAATAATTTATACGGTTTTCAGTGGTAATTAATGCTATCAGTTTTTACTGCAACTTACTTGTTTGTTTGAATAACGAATGTATTGTCTGTCTTTTTCTTTGTACGCATGTGGTCTGAACATACGCGTATGGTCCAGCTCGTAGCAGACCGTACACGTATACACATACGCGTTCCAGACCATACGCGTACGGTCCAAATACGCGTATGGTCTGGAAGAGCAATATAACACCGGCACTAGCAAGAGCTAGCGGTAGGATTAAACCGGTTTATGGGTATCCAAACCTTCCATTTATCTATCCCGTGTCCATATACATTGTAGTATAATAAACATACAAATAAAACCAAATACAGGTAGACTACTAACTCCAAGGAGGAAAGAAGTCTGCATGCCTACTACACTAGTGCGGCTGCTCCGATTTGTAATCTAGCAAAGATGTTATAAAGTGTTACAAAATGTGTCATTATTTCAGCTACCATCACTTGGTGTGTCATTGGGTTCAATATAGATTTAGGATTAGCTTACCATGATAAGATTTCCTGAAGTAAAGATCGGCCATTTAAAGCAACGTCGAATAAATCCCACACCCTACAATAAATTGTTACTATTATATTTATCAATGATTTTCAGTGGAGTAAATTATGCTTACCCTTTCGGAGCATTTGATGTTACATCCAGATTTTTAATGGTTCTTACTGCTAGTGCTTTATTTTTGCAGCGTTTTTGTTTGTTTTTGTTTATTCGTTTTTATCTTTGTAAGGTTGCCTTAATTTGTGTTTAATATGAATTGCCGTGTTATTTTTATGTATGATTTGAGAATTTCCTCTTTCTGACTTTCTGACTTTTTGCATCAGTATTCGTTTGTCGATGTATTCAAGTGTCTTCTATAAGCAACGTTTGAATTTTAAAATGAAGGAATATGGAGTAAATGCAAATGAGACAAATCTTTACAAAAACATGGAAATACCAAGCCATGGAACAACGCGTTTATTGTCCTTCCTCTTGAAGTCGCCATGAGGCCTTCAACAATGGGCTTTGCTCATACCTCATAGCAAGTTCAAGACGGTCCCTGGCATCAGTTTGAGCGGAATTCTTTGCTCATTATCGAACAACGCTACATCTATGTCTTATGGTCATGGATGCGGCATTGTCAACAAACATAAACTTAACTTGCAAAGTGCTCTTACAATCGCCGTCATCCATTGCCTGACAAAAAGACAATAGAAGACATCACAACATTTTAACAATCACAGGGCGCATATCGAGACAAAAGTAAGAAAACTAGACATAATAAAATCATGAGACATGGGCACAATAAACAGATGATCAGAATAACAATTCTAAATTACAAAAAATTTAAAAAAAAACAAAATGTGAAAGCACATCTACATGAGAAATTCTCTCAAGAGCAAGTACACTATAACTGAAATGTATATAAGAGCACGGGCAATTTTTTTACAAACTCCAGTCTAAAATTAACAATGAGGTGATATGGAGTAAATGCAAATGAGACAAAGTCTTAACAAATATATGGTAATTCTAAGCAAAGGAACAACGCGTTTATTATTGTTCTTCATCTTGAAGTCACCATGAGGCCTTCCAAAATGAGCTTTACTCATACCTCATAGCAAGTTCAAGACACCCCTAGCACTACCACCAGTTTGAGCGGAATTCATTGGTAATTGTCGAGCAAAGCTACATCCATGCTTTCTACCCTTTGATCCATGGATGCGGGATCGTCAACAAACATAAACTTAAATAGCAAAGTGTTCTTACAATCGCTGTCATCCATTGCCCGACAAAAAACGTTTGGAAACGTATTAACGGTTTTCGTGTATCTTGATGAAGGCTGACTTTTACCTATTTATACGTACAATACCGATCACACAAAAACTTTCAATCCGCATGGCCTCATTGTCCAAACAGTCAACTTCAGAATAATTTTTCCAATGTTTTGATACTAGTTGTACTCATGAGATTTGATTAATCGAAGTAGGCCTATCTTCAACATCAAAATCGGTATGTATAGTTTGTTTGAGCTCCTTAAATTCTGCTGTAGAAAGATGTCATACTCGATTGGTCTTAAGAATTTATTTCGCAATGCCTACATGCATGAGCATTATCAAACGCTCAAATTGGTCGTTTTCTATAAACGTTAAATTAATGAGAGATCAACGTCATCAAAGAATGGGCGTAAAAGTAATATATTACAAAATGATATAAGTAATATAAACCAACATGATACTCAATGCCAATAACCTGAACTATATACACAACAAAATAAAACGAAGACTAAGCAAAGCTGACTTGTAATGAACCCGTCGCTTCCCGTCCCACTCGCGCCCCCATTTGATCCCAGAAATTAAAAAACAATTAAATCAAATTCTGAAATAGGATGCGCACATCAAGATAATACCACAAAGGCTGTTAGAGGTTTTGTTCAAATCTATGCAGTGGTTCAAGGGGAGTCCCGAATAAGTGATGGTGACCATTTGACTTTTGAATTTCCCGACGCTTCTAAAACCACTTATTCCACACACTCTGACAGGTACACCGCAATTTTGATTTTTCATTCGCTTTGAAGTAAGAAGTGTGTTCCTTTCTTCTTTACTTGTATTTTATGCTTGTTGCTTTTGCAAGTCGTACATTGTTTGCTAGAATATCAGTTACATTTATGTTAAATGAAAAAAGGAAATATAATGGCTGAATATAACAATTACATGGCACAATTTGCCAAGGAATTACGCAGGAAAAACACAAATAAGACAAAGAAAGCGTACAAACAATAAAAAGTCTGGACAACTGGACTAACAAAAGCCAGTGGAAAGGTAAAACAACTTTATGGGTACCAAAACATTCCTTTTCCCTGTCCCGTTTCCCTTTAGCATAATAAACATAGGAGTGGTCAAGAGCCGAAATCCTTGAGATAAAAAGACAAATCAGGTAGAAACCAGCGGCAAAATTGTCGACCGCAATGGTCTTGACTTGGTACAGGCAGGCAAAAGAAATGATGGGTTAAAACGGTATTATTGCTAGCCAAACCTCTCCTTCCATTGCGGTAGTGTCCGGTTGCAACTCAACAGCAATTGTCATTGAAAGGTCATAGACAGTTAAAAAATGATCATCTCAGTATTACGTAACGAAAGAATCTTGAATCACAGTTCGGACCGAAACGCCGAGTTTTTCCACAAGGGACTTATATCTATTAGAGAACTTTTTTAATGATCGTATGAGACGGATTTTTTGAAATTACAAAAACAGGATAGCAGCAAACACCTTCAATTGCCAGGAACTACAATCACATGCCACAATTTACAAGCAAACTGCACCAGAAAAACAATAATGAAAACAAGAGACAAACATAAATAACGATAGGAATTCGGGAGGGCCGGACTTGGTATCGGCACTAGCAAAAGCCAGTGGTAGAGTTAAACCGGTTTATGGGTACCCAAACCTCCCCTTTCTTTATCCCGTTTCCCTATAGTATCATACACAAGCGAATAAAACCCAATACAGGTAGACTACTATCTCAATGACCACTATCTTGGAACAGAAAAAGCATATGACAAAACGTAATTTTGAAAGAAGGGTCAAAGAGTGCTCGCCTGGAATCTAGCCTGCTGGTAAAACACTGTCGCACTACGGAAGAAAAATCAAACTCAAAACTCCCCGAAGTGTTTGGTAAAGAGTCTTCATGTATTTCAGTAGACATCGGCAGTATCAGTGAGAGGCCAATATATATGTAGTCTTCAGGTCACTGGAATCCAAGGCCAATTTAACGGATTTGTTCAGAATATCTCGTCGATATCCACTATTACGTAAAGAATGTAAGTTACGTCTCAGTTTTTCTGGATTATTTATCAGTTTTTTGACATTTTAACAAGCCTTGATTAATAAGGCGGTCACGGAGATAACTATGTCTAATAACAGAGTCTTTTTGATTTGTGCTACCTCTTGCGTAACGAATCGGCTGCGAAACATACAAACCCGTATCAAAACCCAATACAGGTAGACTACTAACTCCATTACCACAATTTTGAAATGGAAAGAATAGGAACAAAACGTAATTTTGAAAATGGGTTAATGGATGCTCGCCGCTAAACTGCCGGGTAGTATTTGATTTATTTCGAAATGCGCATATGCAAAACCAATAGTTACAGTAACTTCGATACTTTGTTATTTGTAAACACGAGTTATAATTTCTCTTCTGACAAGTAAGTGTGATTTTTAAAGGCAACAATACGAGAGCCGGGGGTATTTTTAGGCAGGCCAAACAGTTTTTGTAAATTATCCAGCACCTACGAGCTGTTTAAGATATATAATTAATCCAATTATTAATTTGACTTTTTTTATTCTAGGCTGGAATATTGAAGGATTATGAGAAACTGTTCATTCTAAATGAGCAAAATATTTTGAAAGGAGAGAAATTGGTAAGAATTTTAAAATCTCGCAGTTGCATCTTAAATTTTCACATGCAAGTCATTTGGAACGAAATAATCTGTATGAATTTGAGTTCATTTTGTACAGACACCTAAGGAAACAAGCATGAAAAAAGAGAATGGAAAGGAAGTTACCTTGGTAGGTTTTAACAAGAACTCCACTTTTTATATTATAAAAATAATACCTAACTAATTTATGCTCTAAGAAATTTCAAATTTGTATCTACAATTTTTAGCTCACCCGGCCAAAGGCCATGTGAGCTTTTGCCTTCACTCGGCTTCTGTCGTCCGTCTGTCCGTCCATTAACTTTTTTTTAAAAAATCTTCTCCTCTGAAACTACTGGGCCAATACTAACCGAACTTAAGCTGAATCATCACCAGGGTATGCACTTTCAAGTTTGTTATTTTTATGTCCGTAGACCAAACAACATGGCGACTGTTACTGAAAATAGAACATAGGGGTAAATTGCACTTTTTTTGCAAATAACTCAAAAACCATTACAGATATCAAAAATTTGACAACGTAAAAATGATTAGCATGATGAGATCTACGCACTGTGCAATTTTGAAGAAAATCTGAAACCCATCTCGGAGTTATAGCCCTTTTTTCGTAAAATTTTCAAAATTTTTGCATTTTTTATTTTTTATTTCAAAAAGTGTAACAGTTAGAGGTCAAGTGTAAATTGCAAAAATGTTCAGCATATCAAGATCTACCCACCATGAAATTTTGTAGAAAATCCATAAACCCTTTGTAGGAGTTATTTCCCTTTTTTTCACCGAATTTTTTAAACTTTCGTATTTTTCGTCTTTTATTTCCAAAACTATAGAAGATGTAGGTTAAGTGTTAAGTGATGAAATGTTTGTAATGCTGTGGCGACTTCAAAACTAGTGTTGAAAATAGTTCGTTGACCGCCATTTTCAAAGGCGGGAAAATTCAGCATTATCTGATTTCAATGAAATTTGGTTTCCAGATAGATATTGATGTTGCGACTTCAAAACCTGTGTTGCAAATTGCTCGTTGACCGCCATTTTTAAAAATGGCCGCCACAAAAGGCGGGAAAATTCAACATTGTCTGATTTCAATGAAATTTGGTTTCCAAATAGGTATTGATGTTGCAACTTCAAAAATGATGTTAAAAATTGTTCGTTGACTGCCATTTTAAGAAATGGCCGCAAAAAAAGGCGAGAAAATTCAATATTGTCTGATTTCAATGAAATTTGGTTTCCAAATAGGTATTGATGTCACAACTTCAAAACAGATTTTAACAATTGTTGGTTGACCGCAATTTTCAAAATGGTCGCCAATAAAGGCGGGAAAATTAACATTGTCCAATTTCAATGAAATTTGGTTTCCAAATAGGTGCTGATGTTACAACTTCAAAACCGATGTTAAAAATTATTTGTTGACTGCCATTTTCAAAATGGCTGCAAAAAAGGCGGGAAAATTCAACATTATCTGATTTCAATTAAATTTGGTATCCAGGTGGATATTGATGTCAGTACTTCAAAACTGGTGTTGAAAATTGTTTGTTGACCGCCATTTTCAAATGGCTGCCAAAAAGGCAGGAAAATTCAATGTTGCCTGATTTCAATGAAATTTGGTTTCCAAATAGGTATTGATGTCGCAACTTCAAAACTTATGTTGTAAATTGTTTGCTGATAGTAATTTTCAAAATTGTTGCCAAAAAAGAATGTCCTATTTCAATGAAATTTTTTTCCAAATAGATATTGATGTTGCGACTTCAAAACCGATGTTGAAAATTGATCGTTGACCGCCATTTATAAAATGACTCTCGATTTCAAAAATGGTGTTGAAAGTGGTTCTTAGCAAGAAAGTTTTTTTTTGTCAAAAAAGCCCAACAAAGAAATATAGTAAAATATGATCAGACTTTAAATACTGTTCAAGATATTGGTGGTGTTCGCGGTACTAAGGTTTGAGAGACTGAAGATCGACTTTATAACTTACAATGTTACATCGATTGTGGCAACTGAAAGCCAGGTGAGCGATACAGGATTCTGGGAGCCTCTAGTTATCTAAAAAGAGAAATTGTATACTTTTTATATTTAAAATAAGTATCTGCTATTCTTATGCTGATTTAAAAACCTTTTGTGTTTAACAGAAAAGTGTCATAAAAGAGGCTAAAGGATGGATAGACTTGTACGAGGGTATAGACAATAGGTAAGTTTAGATTATACAAAATGTTTATTGCTTTTGATATTCAAAAAGTATTCACTAATCATTTGCATTATTACACTAAAATTACTGATTTAATGATTTCTCATAGTGGGTTCAAGCCTCATATTTGTTGTTTCGGCCTCATACGAATTGTTTCGAGTCTCATACTCGTACTTGGGGTTTTGAGCCTCTTGCTTGTTGTTTCAATTCTCAAATATTTTGTTTCGAGCCTCATTTTTGTTATTTCTACACTCATACTTGGAGTTTCGAGCCTCATCCTTGTGGTTTCGACCACAGCTTATTAAAACATGTTTTTCAGAACTGTGAAATAGGGGCACTGAATTTTTTGTCGTAAGTATCAAGGGTGGCAATTACGTGACCAACGTCGGATACAGTAAACAATTTGACAGGAAAAATGTGACCGCTTCGGCCTAAGTTTTTGTACTTTACTCTTTTTTAAAGGAACTGTTTTAAATTCTTCAAAGTCTACGGAATATGGACTGCTTAGTAATGTAAAAAAAAACATCTTTTTCCTCTCTGGATATTTTGTAATTATGCGAAACGCTTCTACAAATGTACAAATCAAAGGAGGATACAGTCAATTAATTTTTGTTACAAATGTAGACTTTTTTCTTCTTACAATCAGTACGGGCTTTGCTTAAAAATACTAGTAGTGTTTGATAATTAAATTTTCTTACCCATATGTTTTCTTTCACAAAACTGCCAGAACTTACGATTATTCATAGAAAATCATGAAACAACATCAGTAGAATACCGAAGGAACGAGGGAGCGGAATTTACAAAAATCGAAGTCCAAAGACATGGATAAAACGAGAACACAGAAAACAATGACGTTGGACAGATACAAGGCACAGAAATAGAATTCACAACATTCAAAACAAAGGCACTCACAGTGTGAACTCCAGTGAAACTGAGAGTGACATCAGTTGCTCCGGAAAGGTAAGCATGTCCTGCTCTTTTAACAGCATCCGTCACACTGTGAGTGAGTCAATCCAGGAAAATGTCAAAGTCGGAAGTCAAATCCGGAATACGTGAATCTAGCTGAAAATGTCCACTTTTGTTTGGGATACTGACACGTCATATCTTTCAATGATGTTATGGTGACGGCCATAAAATTTCTTGAGGGATTGAATAAACATAGGGTGAACAAATCCCTGACTAAGCAGCTTTTGGGATAGTATTTTTGCTCTGTTTAAAGAATCACTGTACAAACTACACGCTCGACAGTGACGAATCAACTGTGAAATGTAGACTTCATAGGCTGGAGAGGTAGGTATATTTCTGATAAGAAAGGGAAAGTTTACAATTGGGAAATTTGAATCATCACGCTTGTCATATAGCTTAGATTTCAAACGTCCATCTTCGGCAATATTTAATAAAAGATCTAGGTACGAAGCTGAAGTAGGTGTTTCACTTGTTTCTTTAATTTCAAGCTCATTGGGATAGATCTGATGTAAATACTCCTTGAATTTAGGATTATTAAGAGAAAGTACATCGTCTGTGTAGCGGAAGCTGAAATTAAAGGACTGGGCTAAATGTTTTTGTTTTCTTTGTATAAGCCCTTGTAAAAACTTGGCCTCGTACGAGTAAAAGAAACGGCTAGCTAAAAGCGGCGCACAGTTAGTTCCAATATGAATCCCTATTGTCTGTTGGGACACACGACCTCCGAATTCGACAAAAATATTGTCTATCAAAAATTCTAACATTTTGATTGCGTCATGGAATGTTGTAGTGAACGATAAATTGTAGCCCGGATATAGTCGACACGCTATTTCTTTAAATCTTGTGTTGTTTGTTGTATGTTGCATAGTAAAGAAAATGCTCTTCTGGTTCAGAAAAACAAACAGTGGTACTAGTAAACGGAGCAACAAAACATTATTCTTATGACCCTGTCACACTATAAGACATAGCACCAGTGTGTGCAGACTTGTGAGGATATTATCCTACAAGGTGGCGTGCGTTATATAAGTTAGGGCGCGTCCTTAACATTTTACGAAAACTTCGACACACGTTTCGATGCGTTGAGTGTGTCGCCAAATTTTGAACATGCTCAAAATTTCCAACGTTCACCAACGTGTTGTTCATATGTTATGCACACGCTAGAAGAATACCAGAGGTGCATTATGCACAAGTTGTGTATGATATGTAGTAGTTTCTCACATGCATCCTTGTAAATAACGAGTGCCGCATCAGCCGATGTTTTATTAAAATGAATGATAAAAGGACATGTGAATATTCCAGAGGAATGTACATTGTTGATTTTTTTAACATCATACTGACTTGGTTAATTTGAAATATTTTTTTGTAATTTATTTACACTCTACCACTCCTGCGATTCTTTCCGACCTTTTCTCTGGGCTTTCCATCCATAATGACATTGTAATGAAGATTTCATACTAATCTGACGAGAGATCGTCAAAATATGGCCTTTCACGCTATACAGACGTTCAATGTATATTAAAAGGCCGTTGTACGTTTGGCATGCACCAAGTACCATTGTGGAACGCTTTTGAAACGTTGCAATACCCTGTTACATTTTGTAAGCGCTGCAGATAAGTTATGGATAAGTTTTCTGTGCATTGCAGGTTGTTAGTATGGTGGTATGAAAGCGTCCAACAAAACAATTTCTGCAATTTCATCGTGTACCATCGTTTTTACAAAAAAATTCAAACGGTGGCACACATCGACTAGAACATTGTAGAGTGACGGTGGCCTTAAGATAACAGAAAATAGTATTATATCTCCTTTCATTTGAAAACTGGAATCTGAAGCTTATCCGGTACCACTTTCCTGATAAATTGGTTCTGAGCAAATGCTGATATAGCCCTTTCAAAACAGTGTTGTTATCTGTTCTTGGATTTGAACTCTCTATCAAATGGAGGTACAAACACTATTCGCTTCCGGTTATTACTCGTACGGTTTGCCCACAATACACAACTGAAACTCTGAATATATTTTAATTCTATCAAAATTAGTGCAGTGTCACAGTAAACAAGTTTAATACTAGTACATCATTAATACAAGTTTATTACATCATTTGAGTATAGCTTGGTGTCTTTGCTTCAATACTGTCAAAAAATTATATTGGTTGCAATATTAAACTTTGCTAACCGCTTGTGGCATTGAATGTTCGGATCGCAAAAGAAAACTTTTTTTTCCCTATGGACCCTCCAGTCAATAAATGTTTCCTGTCCGATTTGATGTAAAATAATGTTCCGGACTGAAAATGATTCTTCGGTTATAATTGATGAGTTATTGACTAGGATAGCCCATGTGGGATGATAATAGATCCTCTGACCCTTTTGAAAGGTGAACTAAAAAAGAAAAACATGCGCGAGGTATTGTTTCTCGTAATATTTGTACCTATATTTTACAATGGTTTTGTATGAGTAAATACATATCCTTTCAATATAACTTGTGTTCCTTTCAACCTCATTTGACTGTAACAGGGCTTCTGAGCTTTTGCCAACATTTGGCGTTCGTCGTCTTTCTGTGCAAGCGTCATTAACTTTTCCTCATAACAATCCCTTTAAATCTCTTAAGCATTTAAAAATTCGGTTTCAACAATTTCTGGACGTAATTCTTTGAAAATGTGTCCGTCAAGTCCATACTAAAATTAAGATGGTCGACAGAAACAAAATAAATAATAAATCTTATGTGAAAACTTCGAAGGTTATTTCCTTTGAAACCCCAGTGCAAAATGAAACTAGAATTGGTGACAATATTCATTTTGTTGTTCCCCTTTATTGTACGGCAAGTCAGATTACCACACATAATGTCCACCAAGAGGGATATATTTACCATTGTCCCTATGGCAAAACTAATTCAAAGATTTTCTCCTCTGAAACTGATCAGCCGACTGCAAAATCACTCCCTGACAGTTGTGCTTACTTGCTTTCAATCCTTTAAAATTGTGCCTGGTGTATTTTCGCGTCACCCAAGATGGCTGCAAGTGTTTACATAGTAAAATATTGGAACCGTTGTGAAAACATTCAATAATATTCACTTCTTAAACCACATGACTTTTTGGAATCTAGCTTGCTCCCCTTTAAAAAATGTTCTTTGATATCCGCATAAAATCAAAGATGGTCACGAGCAAGGAATATGTCAAACCTTGGACCATATTAAAAATGCATTTCAAGATCTTCTCTGAAACCAAGGCTCCATTTAAAATTAAGAAATAATTAACAGTAGCCATATATTTATATAATTTTTACCACGGGCTGACAATTTATGTCGAATATTTTACCCCGAGCATCAAGCGAGTGGTAAAATATAACCATAAAGTGCAAGCCCGTGGTATATCATATGGCTACTGTTAATTATTTCAATTCTAATACGTACGCTACTCACAAGGTTCCGACTAGGAGAATTCCTCCTAGTACACATCGATGAAACGCCATTTTATGTCGCTATTTGGTCAGTGACGTTGCAAAAACTGACGTAAATCTACCTATGACGTTATCGAAAGTACCGTCATTTGTTTATGACGTTACCCGTTAATAAATATTATTTTTACCACGGGTTTGGATACAAAGCGAATGAACGCCATCATATTAGAATTAAACTTAAGGCGGACTCACATGATACGATTTTCCAATCGATTTTCGATTTTCACAGGGAAGTCGAATGGCGAGGTGTTCACACGAATCGATTTTAAATCGATTTCCGTTCGACTTTTTAATTTAATGTAGCTTATTTAGCAGGTGCTTTCAATAAAATTTTAGAATTACCCGGTATGACTTTCTAGCTATTAGCAATGTGAAATTCGTAAACGGGGGTCTATTTTTTTCTCTTTCCATTGTTTTTCCCAAAGTTTCGGTGTCACTCTCGTAAAGTATGATTTCCCTGTATAAATACTCACTTTCAACTGACCTTATGTATTTGGTTGCCTTTGAATGTCTGCTTATAATCTGATAATACATTGGGTTTTTTTTTCGAACTTAAGGTAATCACTATATAATGCCGCATTAGATAACACTTTAATTTCACTTGTGAAACTTATGAAACATGAGGAATAATAGTACAACGATACACATGTAAACTATGGAACAAACATATCTACATATAAGAATTAGTATATGCAGTGCAGATGGAAGTTGAAAATTACTAGTTATTAAATAGAGATATAACAATTTTACAAAATTTTGCCAATCCAATAAGTGCATAATTATTTATATTGACTATTAATTATCCCAGAAAAAGTAACAATGTTTCTGTTATTATATATATAAACTGGTCTAAATTTATATCTTTCAGAGCAGAAAAACAGTTTAACAAAGTGAAACTCATCACCTATTTCTTCCTTATTTCATAAATCACAAATTCGTTCAGATCTTTCTATAAAAAAAATCTACTTGTCTTACTTGGAGAGTTATGTATGAGTTAATTCCCGTCATTAAATGGACCGCTTGCATTTAGTTACAACCAATATTTGTTAGTATAGGGAAGGGCAGTTTTGATATTTAAATGTCGAGAAATTAGAGAAAAAAATACATCGGAATAAGGCAGATCCTTTGTCTTGCTATCTTGATATTTTTGTGGTAAAATTAAACGGGGTGGGGGGTTAGTAAGTGGAATTTCGTTAACAGGCTAACAATCGTTATATTTCCCAAAAACAGAAAAACAGTGAATTTAAATACATGATTACTGCCACAAAACACATGTACACAGTTGTTCATTAAACAGTTAACACGACCGGGGTAAAAAAAATGAGCCCACCTTAAATTAAAAAAACAGAAAACACCAAATGGTCCATAAGCAGCTAGCAAATAACTACATACCGAAGTTCCTGTGAATTTTGATTCTGCATATGCGCATTTCGACAACTTATGTCTCTTCAGTGCAGATAAAATCTAAACGTTTGGAAGACCATTAAAGTCAAAGATGTTTAAAAACTGATAGAGAACAAATTACCAAAAATGATCTAAATAGATAGCCAAAATCAGCTAAGGACAGAGCTTTGCATGAGGGAGATACTCCTTAGCAACTGATTTATTTCACCCAAAACATTAACAACCAGATGAAAATGTGGAGAATTCATTAACAGCAAAGATCTCTCCCCCATTAACAAAATTGAAAATAAACTAGGTGATTTCATTTAAATATTCCACCTACTTCATTTGTAAATCATCAAATTTTTAAAACAAAATCTATCGGATAGGGTTTATAAAAAATTTCTTGATTGAAGGGACGTATCTAAAACGAGAAATCGAGACAAACACTCCATATCGCCCAAGCCTCCCTTTGTAAAAAATATACCAAAAGCATTTGCCAATACATTAATTCATCTCATTATCAAATGTCAACACTGAAAATATTTTTAAATAACGTGAAAAAGTCGAATGGGGTCGATTTGTAGTTTTTTACGTTCACACGATCAGATTCTCATCAGATTATCGATTGAAAATAGGACGTCAATCGATTTTGAAACGACTTTCCGACCTCACTTTCGACTTCCAATCGACTTTCGACTTTTATGTTCACACGATACGATTTTAGTCGAAAGCAAGTCGATTGGAAAAATCGAATGAAAAATCGTATCGTGTGAGTCCGCCTAATTACAAAATATCCAGAGAAAAAAATGTTTTCTCACACTTCTAAGCAGTCCGTATTCCGTAGACTTATAAGAATTTGATACGATTCCCTTAAAAGAGAGTAAAGTATAAAAACTGAGGTTGAAGCGGTCATATTTTCCCTGTCAAAATGTTTACTGTACCCGACGTAAGTCACGTGATTGCTACCCTTGAGTATACTCTCC
>MJUU01043188.1:0-13916 GCA_002080025.1 Modiolus philippinarum
CAACATCATCGAGGGATATTACTGGAAAGAGACTAGTAAGGTGTTTTAGGATTATATACAGAAATTCTTTCAGGCCAAGAAAACAAGTCAAAAAGGAAGTGTTCAATACACCCTGGCGAAGTTACTAATGAATGGTCTTATCGGAAAGATGATACAAAGACCAATATTTAATCATACTCGAGCCATAGAAGATGTTGATGATTTTTGGAGATTTGACCATAAATATATAATTACAGATTAAGAACTTATTTCATCTACTTGGTATGTTTCTGGTTACTTAAGATCAGAGATTGACTCGGTTGATAAGATCAGTAAGCCTTCACATTTTGGTGCTTTTGTTCTGGCTTATAGCCACAAGATTATGTACGATCATATGACTAGATTAAACCCGGAAAACAAAACAGAGTTAGACTTTTATTATACTGATACTGATAGTCTTCATGTGCCCGGTGAGCAAGCAAATCTAATACCTAATTACAACGGTAATAACTTAGGTGACTTGGCTAATGACTATAAGGAAAACGCCAAGATAATTAAGGCGGTTTATATTGCACCTAAATTATACATGACTGTAATGATAGATACAGACAATGTAATTAGTGATAAGACAAAGGGAAAAGGATTAAATAAAACTAAGTTAACTCAAGAAGATTTTAACAAGATGTTGAAGGGCGAAGAAGAAAAAAACACAATAGAATTTAGCATGAAGAAAGTACATCTAAATAGGACATCTAAAGAACAAAGTATTGATCATTTCAGTATTCTTCACCTCACAATTTTGAGAGAAGTGCAAATAAAAACGAATACAAGGGAAGAATTTTCTTGGATAAGAATAAATCTGTCCCTATAGGAAGCTGCCGCATAAATTCGTGACGTATGAGGTTTATGTGCTTTGTCTAGCAGGCGGTAGACAGTCCACATTAATTCGTGACGTATGAGGTTTATGTGCTTTGTCTAGCGGGTGGTAGACAGTCCACATTAATTCGTGGCGTATGAGGTTTATGTGCTTTGTCTAGCGGGCGGTAGACAGTCCACATAAATCCATTACGTATATTCAATATCTAATAAATCCATAATGTATACGGTAACTTTGTCATACAATAATTGACAAAGCAGAAAAATAATAAAGATTTATTAAATCCCTGAAAAATTCCTCCACAAGTTAACTCGGAGAAAAGATTAATCCAGCATGGCGTGATTCTTCCGGGTTGCTATTTTTATAACCTGATTTATAAAATCACTATTCGTATTACATGTATTATAACTATCCATTATTATTATTTTTTCCTCTGTCTGAAATAACATGTACATTGTGAGAATGAATGGAAAACTACCAACAGCTTAATCTTGACGTCGTATTGATTTTTGTCGCAGTTTCACTAAAGCGTATCAATTACCTGTTAGGGGTACAAAAAGGAGACTAAATGTTAAGAAAACGTTTTTGTCATTATAAGTAATTTGTTTTAACACGTTAAGATTGAATTTCCCGATCAAAACAATGAAATATTTTCTTCTCTGGTAAGTTAAGATACAGAAAAGAATATTTATTTTTAGTAGTTAAATCAAGCGTATTTTTTGAGACCTGAAGTTCTGAAGATATAAGTTCTCTCTCCTTTTTACTAGGAAAATTATACACTATGTAGAAATTACAATTTAAACGACAGTCTTTAGGTATCCGAAAATAAGACTGACTTAAATAAATTACGCTCATTTTCTTATGCCTTCCGCCTATAAAGTATTTCACAATAGAAGATTGATCTTGTTGTTAACAAATATAGTCGTCAAAAATTACGATTTTTTGTTTGTCACCGGCACTGCCGTCAGATACTTCGTCCTCGCAGTCGATGTCTTCAACTTTATCATTAGATAGTTGTAATAAATCTTCCAGAGACACACCTAGTTTTTCCGCTTTTTCCTCGAATCTTCGAATTAGTTCCTTATAGTAATGTTGTTCTAAGTTTTTTGCGTAAAGAATAATTTTGTCGTAATACAATAAGGGTTTAAATAAAAGGTGCATTAGCAAATTCGTCTTGCAAACCCCGGACGGACCCACGATGAGTAAGCGGAAAAAATCACTCGGCATATTTTTTACTCCTTGTATTGTTTTAAAATTATTCGAATTAGACTTTTCTGAAAAATATACGGGAATCGTTGTCATTTTTTATAACCCGAATATTTATTAGATAAAAAAACCATGAGTGTATTTCAGGTAGGAGGGTGCATAACCGTTGTGGTAAGTAATAATGTTTGACTTTTATCATAAAAATCAGGTAAAAAAATGCTTGCATATGATTTGACCAATCTGAAAAAAATAAAAACAAAGGTATATGGTTTTTACGAAATACTTGATATTCAAGGGGAAATCGTATATTTATATTATCCTTTTAGCAATATATTCGTTATAGAGAGAGTAACTGGTCATGATCTATCAGATTTATTAGAAACATATAGGAATCAAAAGTATAGAACCAAAGTACATCAGTGTTATGTATAACCCGTGTTTCGTAACTTATGAGATGCTTAAACCGCAAGCAACGTAAAAAATGTGAGTGAACTAAGAATCTAGCCCGTTTTACCCGTCTCAACTGTAGTGAATAACAAATCTTACATGTTTTTTATTCTCGTTAGTCCCGTAGATAGTAGTTAACTATGGGGGAAAATCTGCGGTTTTCAAAAAACGTTTTTTGAAAACCGCAGATTTTCCCCCATAGTTAACTACTAATATCATCCACAACATTATTTATTCATTCATTCAGGATCACTTTAAATTATAATTTTATCGCGTACTTTTAAAAAAATCACTGTTTTTATAAAAAAAAGCTGTGTAGATACCTAAAACTTGGTTATAACGAAGGTTGTAAATTTTAATTATATTAAGTTATCTTTGTAATTAAGAACCCGAAAACTTTACTTTTGCGAATTGACGACTGGAGTGTGCCGATTATATCTTTGATTAGCACACTTCTTGTGGTCAATTGTCCATTAAATTCTTTTCTAGATTTACCAGTTGGTTATAATAACTAAATACCGAAGTTACTGTGAATTTAATTTCTGCATATGCGCACCTCGACAACCCATGTCCCCCCAGCGCAGACAAAACCAAAACGTCTGGAAGTCCATACACTCAAAGATGTGTAAAAACTGACAGAGAACAAACAACCAATATGATCTAAATGCAAAGCCAAAATCAGCCAAGGACAGAGCTCTGCACGAGTGAGATAATCCTTAGTTTTCAACAAAATTTACAACAATTTAGATATTGTAAGGCTTCAAATAGAATCGGCTTTCGGGTCAGCACCGAAGTACTGACTACTGGGCTGGTGAATACCCTCGGGGACTAACAGTCCACCAGCAGTGGCTTCGACCCAGTGGTAACAAATAACTAAATACCGAAGTTACTGTGAATTTAATTTCTGCATATGCGCACCTCGACAACCCATGTCCCCCCAAGCCCTCGTCATAAATTGTAAAGATCAGTCCTTTCGGTCATTTGTCGCGTCTGACAGGAATAGCTGGGTTATATAATTTACATACAAAACATGCATATTTATATTGCCTTTGCTTATTCTGTATATTTCATAGAATTGTTTTGACGGGAACATCAAAGTCTGTTGATGGTCTTTATTGAAGGTTTTGACTTTATAGTATCTGAGAGTGGTAGTCAGAGGTAGTAAATTTTGTTATTGTAGAGTCTATCTTGGTGCCGGGCTGTGAAGGTAACATCCAGTAGCCCCTTCTTGATAGCCCTTCTGTTCCTGGGGTGCGGGCGACGCGACAACTGGTGGCAGCGGTGGGATTCAGTTGTGTAAGATGCTTAATTATACAAGAGAAAGGATTCTAAATTGTGTAAGAGATAAAATACTAAAGATGAAAGATATAGTTAAAATGTTATGTAAGATATAAATGAAATATGTTATTTCTGTTCCCACTTATAAATGTCTAAATGATAGATTTTTATGAACGTGACAATTGTTGGCAACATAAGTGGGGTTATGTTCGATTAATATATATATATATTTCTTTTTCTAATAACTAACTGATAAATATTTTTGTGTATCTACATAGCTTCGCGAGTTTAAGAAATAAATAGGGATAGGAGATTGTGCGTTCAATATGGATGGTTCACGTGGAATTCAGTTTGGTCATGATGAGGGCCAATCATATGATGATACAGAAACTACTGTGTTGTATAAAGGAAACAGATCTAGAGAAAGTTTTCATCTAAGGATGTATATAGTACTCCGTATAAAGAATCATAGAGGGAAAGTAATAGTGCCACAAAAGTTTCCGAAGAAACTATAAGTGAAATAGAAATTTTGTAAGGGATATGATGGATGATATGGAAGTGAGGAGGAATGTTGATAGAGATTGCAGTTAGTGTACACGTGTATGCTATTTTGTGAAGTGTTGAAGAGTTACGAATGATGTAACTTCACTTTACTATAAACCTTTTGTCAAGGCAAAGAGTCCTATCAATGACAAGTTTAAGGTTTCGAATGTTTTGGTGGAAGTGATAAAGAACTAGTGCGAGTCACTCTTCTGGGAAAAGGAAACCGGAAGCAATGTTCTTTTAAGTACACCTACTAAGAGAATATAGGAACTTCAGTTGCTCAAAAGTACGAGTGCTAGAAGCGTTTCCTTCTCTCCATTTATGTTTGCAGAGATTGATCCTCCTGAAAACCCCTATTTAGTGAGATTATTTTAAGTCACATGACTAAGTTTGCAATTGACAGAATGAAGCTACTATATGTAGTCACAGTACTATATTTTTAGAGTGATGATTGAGATGAAAAGTCTACACCATTTGAAATCAAGATCGAGATCAAGAAGTGGGATTATGTAACCAAATCCTTTATCTTGCTGTAAGTTTAAAATGGGCAAGCTAGAGCACTTTTAAATGATTTGATTATCTAGCAACCAAACAACGGCAGTAGAATACCGAAGGAACAAGGGAAGCGATGACTACAAAAATCGAAGTCCAAAGACATGGCAGAAACGGTAACAGATAAAAACAAAGACAAAACAAGGACGTGAGACAGCTACAATGCACGGAAATAAAAAGATAACATTAAGAACTAAGGCACTCATAGTGTGAACTCCCATGAAAACCGGGAGTGACATCAGGTGCTCCGGAAGGGTAAGCGTGTCCTGCTCCACTAGCGACACCCGTCACACTATCAGTGAGGAATATATTGTTTTGAAAGTACTGGTACCAAGTGATTAATTCACATTTTGAAATTATTAGTGGTTGGATAATTTAGTACACTTTATTGTTCAAATATACCAAGTGCTAACTGGTCATTTGTTTGCTACTGTTTAATTGTAATATCTCAGAATATAGAAGTTGTTGAAAAATCATGGATCCATTAAGTTTTATTTTATTAAATTGTGCACGCGTCAAATAAAATCCTATACATAGGTAATACATGTATGAAAGATTAAGATCTTATGTTGAATTTTGCAACCGAATAGCATGAACAATGTACTTTCAAACATAAAAAAACATGACAATTGGTGGAATATATTGATTGTGAAATTAACATTTTGTTCCTTGGCTTACTGTATTATTGAACTTGCTTTATTGTGCACTCTTTGGAGGTTGGGTTTGTTATTTTTGGGGTTGAATAAATTAAATAATTGAAATAAGTTATTTTTTTTAATACATATGTAGTTAATTTTAAACGGCACAAGGGGTGTTTTGCTAAGATTTTTGCATGAATATTTGTATTTTTGTTTTTATATTTTTGTGCATGCTAAGAAGTTTTGTGGGTTTTTCTTTTAGTTTAATATTGATTGATTTTTGTTAGTTTTGTTGAAAAGGTCTCAATGATTTCTTAGTGAAACATAATCGCACCAGTTTGATGTAGGTTTTTTGTTAATATAGTGTGAAGGATAATTATCTTACTATTATATGATTAATTTGTTAATTGGTTTATCACATATTTGATTTCCACTTATTTGCTGCTGGTTGTATTAAGAGTAATTCAATTATTGACATTCTGTACTTATTTTACCCATCCTGGCCAAAGGATTGTACATAGTGGTGCCCAGCCGTAAATCTCTTGTTCCATTATTGGTCGAGAAGACCTCAGTGACTAGAAATTATTAGGGTAGACGGAGGTACTCCGGTAATTTTTTGGACGACATTGTGGTAGTGCGGGCATAGGGTATAGAGTGTATGGTTGGTAGGAGGGAATAATTGAATTATTAAGTAGATTGATTGTCTCCGCTTTTGGTGTATAATTTTGAAACAGTTAAAGTATTGAGTTTGTGTTTAAAGCCGTTATCTTTTTTTGGGGATCGAACTTTATCAGGGAAAGGTATAAGGCGCCATATATATTTTTTCCTTCATCAATTAGGTTTTTCTTTCAGTAAGTGTTTTTTTCATTTTTGGATTTTAAATTTGGTAAGTATAGTTTCCTTTTCAGCTGTGTTATTTTCACTTGATTTTGGGATTTATGTCAATTATTATATTAATTTTGGATTTACAAAATAAGACGATTTCTCCCTTATTCATTGATTTGTGATTTTATGTGAAATTTTAGTTTTATTTTTATTAGTGTTGGGATTTCCCTTTTCAACAGGACGCGTAATCCCCTGTTGGATTATTTTTATATTTTGGGATTTATCTTTTGATTTTGGCTATATTATTGGATTTTATTTTATTTTGGGATTTATAGTAGTAGGACGCATTTCCCCTACTCAGACATTTTATTATTCCGTTTCGCATTTTATTGTAGTGCGCAATACAATTTATGTGATCAACTTTGGATTTAACCGCAGACAGGACGCCTCAATCCCCTGTCACATCTCAGGACTTTACCGTTTTTCGCAAACGCTATATATCTTGCGAATATCATAAACTGGACTACACTCTTCTCATTTGGATTTTACTTCGGACAATAAATTTCATCCACAAGGTACATTATTTATACATTCATTCAGGACCACTTTAAATTCTAATTTTATCGCGTACTTTAAATAAATTTACTGTTTTTATAAAAAGCTATGTAGATACCTAAAATTTGATTAAAACGAAGTATGTAAATTTTAATTATATTAAGTTATCTTTGGAATTAAGAACCCGAAAGCTTTACTTTTGGGAAGTGACGACTGGAGTGTGCCGATTATATCTTTGATTAGCACACTTCTTGTGGTCAATTGTCCACTAAATTCTTTCTAGATTTATCAGTATATGGTCTTCCAAACGTTTAGATTTTATCTGCACTGAAGAGACGTAAGTTGTCGAAATGCGCAAATGCAGAAAGTAAATTTACAGTAACCTCGGTATTTAGTTATTGGTTATAAATCAAGCCCGCATCATAAATTGCAAAAACCAGTCCTTTCGGTCATTTGTCGCGTCTGACAGGAATAGCTGGGTTATATAATTTACATACAAAACACTCATATTTAAATTGCCTTTGCTAATTCTGTATATTTCATAGAATTGTTTTGACGGGAACATCAAAGTCTGTTGATGATTTTTATTGAAGGTTTTGACTTTATAGTATCTGAGAGTGGTAGTAAGAGGTAGTGACGTCTACCTTGGTGCCGGGCTGTGAAGGTAACATCCGGTAGCCCCTTCTTGATAGCCCTTGCGGGCGACGCGACAATATACTTCATATCCTTACGTTCTTTATTCCTGGACTGGAGGAAACCCACCTATAAATACATATCATGACGGCAAAAAATATATACAAAAGATAGTTTTGTGTAAATCCTTTCGTTGTTTTAAGGTGTATTAGTTATCAAATTCCCTCAAATAGTTTTAAAGATGCAATTATAATAGTCTAGCTTTAGATTCTTAATAACTATTTTCACATATGTTCGAAGCCCTGATTGGTGGCTTTGCCGCTCCAAATGACGAAACATTTTCCTCGAATGCCAAGTGCCCATGGTTAAAATGAATAGTCATAAACATAGATCAAGAAACAAATTTGCCCCATATGAAATTGTCTTTTTTATTTTCATTTTTTTAATGTTTCATTAAACATAACTTGCATATACACGAACAAGACTGATGCCAGACGTCAATCGAAAGACAAATAGAATGTTTCTGATATTTTGATTTTTTTTTTTGCATGTTGACCACAATGCTTTGATATGTTTATTCTCTAATGGATAAAATTCAAGGTAAATTTAGATCTCATTTTTAGTGTTGATTGTAGAATAAACGTTCTTCCAAAAGTCCAATTCCGGAACGTTCCGGGTATTAGAATGGCGGGTCAAAGAGGTCAAACGGGGTAAAAATGGCGTCCCGCTGTATGAGGGCAAAGGGAATAAATTCTTCTATCAACATATGAAAGGTGTCTATGATTGGAAAAAAGCCGAACGTGTCATAAATCAACATTTTATCCCAGGCGGGTCATTTCCAACCAAATTATTTTAGGCCAAGAAAATAAATAGGAGAATTCCTAGATTACGCTCAACTGACGTTAGGTACCAGTTTCCAGTAGATTCGGGGTAAGATGTCGACAATTACCAAAAAAATTGAAAGTGGAATATCGTCTATTTATTTTTATATCACTGATTACTATAAATCAAGGCTCCGATTGAGCTGAATCTCGAAGCCTTGAAAATCTACACGTGGCAAAACGTCTTAGTCATCCAAAGAACTGCTGCATACGTCTGCATGTATTTAGTTATTCCGTAATACGTGAAAATAATCGATTTGTGTGATTTCGAATGTCGATTTAATTGCTATAAATATATGCAATACACTGTCACAGGTAAACAATCATGCTATAGAATTTAATCCCTGGCTCCCATGACTGAATTTTGTTTTTCTTGCCGTTCAGCATTGATTTTTCAACCAAAATATCATAGTGTCCCCTCCTAAAATAAAATTAAAAAAGGAACAAAAAAAAAAAAGAAAAGAAATAAGAACGAACGAAATTCGTATTGGTACCATCAATAAAAAAAGCAGATGGTAGAACAAATACAAAAAGTGGCAACAAATTAATACGCATCTTCAAACGCTTTTGCTAAAATCAATTGATTGTGTCATCAACAATCATATTTCACGATTAAAATGAAACATACATCGTGAAAAAGAAAAAAACACTGTTTTCAAATGTTTATATGTGCCGCTTGAAAAGGGAGAAGTCTATGGTTACAATTAAATGCAACGGTACAATTTCTGCCGACGATTATTTGTGACAGTTGAACATTCCTTTGAGCATAAATCACCATGGAAAGTAAGATAATGTATTAACCAGTTATGTAAAATATGTTTAAAATTGCCCATTCAATACTAGCTGTTTAGATCAAATATTGATGGTTTAACAGGACAAATACGGAAAAGCGGGCCCAATATGGATTTACTAGCCCAATATGGATTTACTGGCTCAATACGGTTTTTTTTGGCGCAATTCGGGTTTTACTGGCCCAATACGGAAATTTTACTTCCGGTTCCGCCATAATGGAATTTCATAACAGCTTTTGAGTTGTTACCAGACACTATAGCAATGGAGAGCGAGGTTTGGCGCGCCATAAAACCAGTTTAACCCACCATTTCTTTTGAAATGCTTGTACCACATCAGGATTATTGCGACTGACATTTGTTTTGTCTGTACTTTTGTTCTTTGTTATCTTTATGTCACTGTATGCTATTGTCGATGATGTTTGTGATACAGATATGCCGTTGTGATATCTGTTTACAAAGAGATAAAATATCTGCTTTTCAAATTATTACCTTGGACTTGTTTCAGGGTTAGAGAAGTAAAATGTACCATGGATTTTAATTGGTTTTGTCTTAGGGTTAGAAAATGACATTTACCAATCAATCGACCAAAATATCTTTAATAACATCATTTTTACTTCACAATAGCAACTGCTGATGAGTTGCTTCGGACATTACCGCAATGGCGTAGACATTTGGCGCGCCATAAAACTGGTTTAACCCACCATTTCTTTTGAAATGCCTGTACCAAGTCAGGACCATTGCGGTCGATCATTTTTTTCGGTGGTTTTCACCTATTTTGTCTCTTTGCCTCATGGACTTCGACTCTTGCACAAATAAAAGAATAAAAGATGTCCAAGCTCCTAGATTGGTTCCAGTGGTTCCGTATTAAGACGTGACGTTAGGGGAATTCGCTGTTTAAGTTTGGTTATAAGGTAATAATATGAATATTATAATTGCGTAATATGAATATTATTGCATAAACACAAATGTTCAAGCCCATAGATTGGTTCCAGGCGTGACGATAGAAGAATACCCTGTTTATGTTGTAGATCAAGAAAAAATACTGAAAACCTGGATACGTTCCATTGTAGAAAACTGTAATATCTTATGCCACGCTCTATGAATTACAAAGACCCATTGGTCTCTTTTCAGAGGCAAACAAAATTCGATGCCCCAAGTTATCCCATCAACATTTATCTATTATTAAGATTAAGTTTAAAATCTAACAGAATATTCAATGAAAACACTTGATAATGCATTGCATAAACATAGTTCCATTTTTCAAAATAAAATTTATTTAATGCTCTTCATGACATATCACTGTATTGTAGATGAGTTCGCGTTGCATTAGCAATCCGATTAGGATTTCCAAACTTATATACATATATAGATGTATAGTTTCCGCATAAAGAATAATATTATATGTTTATCGATTTGTTAAGTGCCTTTCCATCGCAAGATGTAATACCCAATGATTCGAAACATTATCAGATATACAATAAGACTGTAAATATAACAGAAGTATGGAAGATCTATTCCTATATCCTCTAGGACTTCTCGTATTGTTAACACAGATGTAGTATTGCCACTGCATGATGGGTATACTGGTGTTGATGTAGTACTATTACACCTTGAAAATAAATATTAAAATATTACATGTCTGTAATAATTAACTGGTGATGTTGCAGGTATACATTTGTGAAATTCTAATAAATGACATTCCAAATATGTAATAAGGAATATGAATGCAGAAAGAGTAGATGATTGGTCTTTTAGATAAGTTGCTCGTAAAAAAGTAGGAAAACAACAAAGTTTGCATTTGTGGGCAATAGCTGATGTTAACTAAGGAAACCAAGTGGTTGATTATATTTTATCCAGTTTGCTCAAAATCTGCCAGGAAATATTTTTTTCGTTTAATGCAGGTAATAATGCATGTATTCTGTTGCCCATCTTGCAAATGCATTCGTTTCAGGGGTACCCTCTACAGAACTTACTGGTCGAAATCGCAGGTGGTGGGTTTGGAAAAAACTCGTCTTTGCGTGGTAGTAAGGTAATTACATCGAAAGCCTTACCGTGTAACATTTCACAAAAACTGTGTGATGAAAATACCATTCCAAGATCTTTAATTTATAAGACGCTTTTATATTTCTCGATAAAACTGGAGACTCACTGGAGTAGGAAAGAATTCAACATTTGCGTCTTTCCATCTCTCAAGCTGCAAGTACAACCACGGTTGTTTCGTTCGTGCTTATTTCTTTTTTTCTTTTTGAATCGACTAACTTGTTCACGTGCTACTATTAACAATGAAAGGATATGAAGTAAAGGCACATGAGATAAAGTCTCTGCAAATACATGATTCAACCAAGTAATGGAACATGGCTTTTATTGTTGTTCTTCATCTTGACGTCACAATGAGACCTTCAACAATGAGCTATGCTCAAACCTCATAGCAAGTTCAAGACGGTCCCTAGTACTGGTTTTAGCGGAATTAATTGCAAATGTCGAGCAACGCTACATCCATGTATCCTTCTTGTCATGGATGCGGGGTTGTCAACAAACATAAAATTAACTAGCAAAGTGCGCTTACAATTGCTGTCATCCGTTTCCCGACAAAAAGACTCAAAGAAGACAATCACAACAAAATAAACAACCACATGGTACTCATCGAGTAAATCGCAAGAAAACTTGGCATAATAAAACAAAGAGATGTTTTGGCACTATAAACAGAATGGTCAGAAAAACATTTACACAACAAATGTAGAAATTACAAAAAAAAAAATAAAATGCCAAAATTTGAAAGTATGAAAGTGTATCCATATGAGATATTCTCTCAAGATCAAGTACACCATAAGTGAAATGTGTGAAGAGCATGCCTCTCTCGCACGGGGAATCTTTTTACGGACTCTACACTGAAAGGAGAGACAAACTCAAGTCTTTAATTTACAATGGATGGATATTGAGTTAATGCATATGAGACAAAGTCTCAAAAAATAAAAGTATTTCCCTGTTTCTATGGCAACATTCACTGAGCTGAAAGAGTAGAAATGATTCTCTATATGCTATGCAGTGTTTCTTTTCTTTGAAGTCCATTTCTGAGCATCTTTATTTTGTCTGCCTTTTAACCGTATCTATGGGTACAACTGTGGAAATTCCAAAACCTTGTTGTGAATCCATCATACTTTAAGTTTGGTTATGATCATAACCTTAGAAAAGAAGTCGGCATTTTGTGTAGAAGAAATAATAATGATAGTAAAAATATAAGTAATTATAAATAAAATGTAGTAAAAATAAGAAAATCCCCAAAATTCCGTTTAAACATAATTTAAAAACTTTCATTGATGGTGAATAAAAGGATATGGAGTAAATGCACATGCGAGTCTCTACAAATACATGGTAAAAAACAAGCAAAGGAACAACGCTTTTATTTTTGTTCTTCATCTTGAAGTCAAAATTAAATCCGTTTTTTTCGTTGCCATTTTAAAAACTGAAAGACTGTGAAACATTTTTTGAAATTATGGATTTCTAGTGCTGCTGATGAGGAATTAATTTCCGAAATGCCATACAGCTAATTAAAATTATGGCAGTTTGAGTAAACATATGTGTTATGGTCTCATGTTCATTTACTCCATATCCTTTCGTAAAATATCATATATGCTACACATCCTTTCTTTTAAATTTCATCCTATTCCAAGCGTTTTAAAAGTTTTTCCGTTTTTTTTAATCAACATGGCAAGGGTCGATATTAAAATTTTTCAATCCGTAGAACTTGTTTTTATTATCTGTATCTAATATTATAAGAAGTTTTGTAAAATTTGAATCACATGAAGTTATTCCGAAAACAAGCGATGATCTGATTTGAATTAAAAAAAATGCTGAAATCAATCAATGTTGTCGTTTTTAGTAGCCATCATGGAAAAGGCGGCCATTTTAAAAAATCAGTCCCCGAAAATTATTATTAGAGTAGAGTAAGCATCAAAATGACATAGATCTAGGGCGACAAAATACATTTACTTGCATGGTAACATAAATGGATATCCCTTTCATTGAAAAAGCAAACGTCCTTGAATATTTTGGCACAACTTGAAACTGTGTCCCTTTTTCTACATGGTAATAAATGAATAAAACAGTACTTATGAATACATACCGAAGTTACTGTGAATTTGAATTCTTCATATGCGCATTTCGACAACTTATGTCTCTTCAGTGCAGATAAAATCTAAACGTTTGGAAGACCATTATCCCAAAGATGTTTAAAAACTGATAGAGAGCAAATATCCAATATGATCTAAATGTAAAGCCAAAATCAGCTAAGGACAGAGCTTTGCATGAGGGAGACACTCCTTAGTTTTCAACAAAATTTACAACAATTTAGATATTGTAAGGTTCCAAATAGAATCGGTTTTCGGGTCAGCACCGAAGTACTGACTACTGGGCTAGTGAATACCCTCGGGGACTAACAGTCCACCAGCAGTGGCATCAACCCAGTGGTAACAAATGAATAAATACCGAAGTTACTGTGAATTTAAATTCTGCATATGTGCATTTCGACAACTTATGTCTCTTCAGTGCAGATAAAATCTAAACGTTGAGAAGACCATTATCCCAAAGATGTTTAAAAACTGATAGAGAGCAAATAACCAATATGATCTAAATGTAAAGCCAAAATCAGTTAAGGACAGAGCTTTGCATGAGGGAGATACTCCTTAGTTTTCAACAAAATTTACAAAAATTT
>MJUU01043188.1:14087-54215 GCA_002080025.1 Modiolus philippinarum
ACCCAGTGGTAACAAATGAATAAATACCGAAGTTACTGTGAATTTAAATTCTGCATATGCGCATTTCGACAACTTATGTCTCTTCTGTGCAGATAAAATCTAAACGTTTGGAAGACCATTACCCCAAAGATGTTTAAAAACTGATAGAGAGCAAATAACCAATATGATCTAAATGTAAAGCCAAAATCAGCTAAGGACAGAGCTTTGCATGAGGGAGATACTCCTTAGTTTTCAACAAAATTTACAAAAATTTAGATATTGTAAGGTTCCAAATAGAATCGGCTTTCGGGTCAGCACCGAAGTACTGACTACTGGGCTAGTGAATACCCTCGGGGGCTAACAGTCCACCAGCAGTGGCATCAACCCAGTGGTAACAAATGAATAAATACCGAAGTTACTGTGAATTTAAATTCTGCATATGCGCATTTCGACAACTTATGTCTCTTCAGTGCAGATAAAATCTAAACGTTTGGAAGACCATTATCCCAAAGATGTTTAAAAACTGATAGAGAGCAAATAACCAATATGATCTAAATGTGATAGTATGTGATAATAAATTTATAAAACAAAGGCATTTTGACCCCTTACTGATAGAACTTACCAGTAGTCTCCAATACCTTTACTTAAAAATATATTACTACTGCTGTAACAATAATGTGTCACTGAAAAATATTTCATCCAAACCAGGGATTCTGGTACATGGGTATTGAAGTAACCACCTAAACAAGAAAGAAAAAAGAAATTCGGTATCTATGGAATCTAATTCGACGCTGTTAGACAATGATTGACAAAATGACATTTGAACAGAAGAAACATTGACAGTGTTACGAATACACAGTTTGAACAGATTTTGCTTATTTCGTTTGAACATCGGCTTATGTCTCGATCTTTTGCACTATTTTTCAATCTTAATAGGTTTTGGGGCATTTTTGTTCATTTCTGGTTTTTTTCATGCCTAGTTTTGTATGTATATCTTCAAATATATTGGTATATTTAACAATCACTTGATTTCAACATTCACTTAGAGCTGGTTACTTTTTGTTTTCATTTGTACCTTAATTTTGTCTTATTTGTGTTGAATCTTGATTTTCCCTACTTGTTTTTTAACTTTGGCATTCCAGTGCATATATATTAGAAAAATTCTCAATTCAGTCAGTCTACATCAAGTAACAAAATACAGAATGTTACTGCAAAATTTAGTTTCTGTAGATGGTCATTTCACATGTGTCTTCAATGCAGATCAAATCAAAACAATTGGAATACCACATGACTCATCGTCGATAGATATTACGGTAGAAAATGGGTTTATCTACGTTAATCACTACCCATTTTATTCCCTTAAAGGACAAAGAGGATTTTATGTCAAATGAAATTAAAGCTATTTCTGTAATGAAAGAAATTTAATCTTTTGCATCGTCATGAAAACCAAAAATGATTTCATGATATACCATAAAATGATTCTGCACCCAACAAACATTGCAGAAGGTATACGAGGACTAGTAATGGAATCAAATTGACATTGGATTTGATGAACACCCAAATTTTCAAAGACATCCTTACAGATTCATATATATGAAAGTTTAGAAAGCAGAGAAAGTGACAAATTCCTTAATCTTAAGTGATAATGCTCTGTCATATGTAAAACTAAGAGGAGACATGTTATGAGAAGCTGCTTCTTAAATCAGAATGTTGTGTTTAATGTTTGTAATATTGCAAATGTTAAGATTAATTTTTATCTATATGTCTACTTACTCAGTAGCATGCTTGCCAAGAAATATGAGTATGACGCCGACATACTCAACTTAAAGTTTGTCGTTGATGCACTAATGATATAGGCTATGCTCTGTTGTAAAAACATCAAAAACCAAATTAGAATACTATGGTCATTGAGTTTTAAATGGTGGTATTATGGTGATTTCTTAATATAAGAATGTAGTTGTGACATTTCTATTTAAATTTTTCTGTTCTACAGTTTGTAACCTTTGATTCATAGCCATCGTGTCATACTTGATAAACTTATATTCATCAATTTCATTAACATAATGTTCATTAAATTGTAGATAATTATTTTTAAAAGAATGTTAACCAAGATCTCAAAATGTTCAATGCAGGTAAAAAGTCAGAGAACATGAACATGGAAAGACATGGATGTAGCGTTCTTCGACAATTAGCAAAGAATTCCGCTCAAACCGGTGCTACATGTAGGGGTCGTCTTGATTTTGAGGTATGAGAAATGCTCATTGTTGAAACCTCATGGTGACGTCAAAATGAAGAATAACAATAAAAGCGTTGTTCCTTTGCTTGTTTTTACCATGTATTTGTAGAGACTTTGTCTCATGTACAGTTACTCCATATCCTTTCATTCACCAAGAAATATCTAAAAAAGACAATGCGCTTTTCTAATGATGTTTTGAGGCTTAATTTGTTCCTTTACCTTTTCTTCTAGCATTAATAGTATTAATATAGGTAGATTTCCTTACTATATACTGAATGTAACATAAAAGTTATCTAATGAATAAGAATATGTAGTATTGAAATAAAAAACACCATACTTCCAGATCATATTGTGATTTCTATATTTTGATGAATAACGTTTATTTATATTATAGCGTCAGATTATTTTTTTCTAGTATTGTGATATTCCTGTGAAAGGTTCTGAATTCATTGAATGGATTATAAATTTTCCTTGACCTGAAGTCTGCTTTAGTGCTTCTTGAATAATACAAAAACCAAAGATGTACTTTTTATGATAGACCTTGTAAAAGGAATTTCAGCTTTCAGAATACATACTACGTACTCTGTGTTATATACTACTAAACTGAAGAAACGATACACAAATTGTATCGCATATAATATTTTACTTTCTAGCAGAAAACCATAACTAGTAGTCAAAATGTATTTTTGCACGTAAGAATAAAAACCATGTACAAAAATGTCTCTTACAATTTCTGAACAATCTTCGGTCACGGCCAAGGTCATTATCCGAAATTTCTGTTTCTAGGCGTAAATTATGAGTATGTCCAAATATTCATTTTATCAAACCATCAAGTTTTGAAATCGGTTGACTTCAAACCTCTGTTGCTATGTCGACCATGAATTCCTAAGGCATATTTTTCGTTTTCAGCTGTCGTTCTCATAAGTGTAAAACGCGTGTAATGCAATCTTGACCTTGTGACGTCTCATTGGACCTGCAGTCACGTGATTAATCATTCGATGAGCATGTTTACTCTGGATTAATCGATAGTCTTTAGTTTATTCTTCTTCTCACATAACAAAAACTTGTAAGGTCTGACCACACACGTCGAATTTTGGATTCATCGGGGCACCGATAGCAAATTGTTAACCTGCTGGAGTGTCTCAATTTTTTACATCAAAATTTTATAGAAAATAATATTTTACTTTCTAGCAGAAAACCATAACTAGTAGTCAAAATGTATTTTTGCACGTAAGAATAAGAACTATGTACAAAAATGTCTCTTACAATTTTTGAACAATCTTCGGTCACGACCAAGGTCATTATCCGAAATTTCTGTTTCTAGGCGTAAATTATGAGTATGTCCAACTATTCATTTTACCAAACCATCAAGTTTTGAAATCGGTTGACTTCAAACCTCTGTTGCTATGTCGACCATGAATTCCTTAAGCATATTTTTCGTTTTCAACTGTCGTTCTCATACGTGTTAAACGCGTGTAATGCAATCTTGACGTTCTGACGTCTCATTTGACCTGCAGTCACGTGATTAATCATTCGATGAGCATGTTTACTCTGGATTTATCAACAGTCTTTAGTTTATTCTTCTTCTCACATAACAAAAACTTTTAAGGGCAAAAATCGCATAGACGTTATGACCACACACGTCGAATTTTGGATTCATCGGGGCATCGATAGCAAATTGTTAACCTGCTAGAGTGTCCCAATTTTTGACATCAAACAATTCAAATCATCCATCAGTTAACGGCCAACTCGAAAAACTACCATTCCGGATTTTCATCGTATTCGTTTCGGAATTGATTCAAAAATGGAATAATGTGTTTTGGCTTTGAATACATAAATACATTAAAATGATAACTTAATAAATGCGAAATACAAAAATATTTACGAAATTAAATGTGTATCGTTTCTTTTGTTGAGTAGTATACAATGTATTGAATGTTTTAAAAAGTTGTTTTTTTTTGTTGAAACAAGTTCATTAATATAAGGTCTAAAATAGCACTGGTTGTCATTGAATCGGTTAACCGTTTCCCAATTATCGAAACGTAAGCAAAACAAGAAAATTTACCTGTACTACTAAACAAAACAGTACGTTTATGCCGATAAAGATGAAATATATAGCAGCACCTCCTACCCCAGACATCAAAAATACAATTGTATGATATATTATTGGAGTTATAACTATCAAGGGGAGATCACTGGTTAACGATGAAAAATAGTAGGCTGATAAACGATAAGCACCGGCTCTCCTTTCCTTCTGTACAACACCCCTTTCTAATGGAACTGTTAAAATTAAAAAAAACACTAAATTTCAACAGAATGACTTAATTTCGTTCAACATTAGAATACAATAATAATACAAAAACTCTAATCAAACATTTAAATGACTCTGAGGTATTTAGCATTGAAACAACGGCAGTAGAATACCGGAGGAACAAAGGAGTGAATTTTACAAAAATCGAAGTCCAAAGGCATGGCCAAAACGAGAACAGAAAACAATGACGCCAGACACAAAACAACGACGCTAGACAGACACAAAGCACAAAAACAGAAATCACAAAATTCAAAACAAAGCACTCACAGTATGAACTCCAGTGAAACTGAAAGTGACACCAGGTGTTCTTTCCAGGAAGGATAAGCATGTCCGGCTCTGTTAACAGTACCCGTCACACTATGAGTGGGTCAATCCAAGAAAAAGTCAAGGTCGGGTGTCAAATCCGGGAAAATGTGAATCTAGCTGAAAATGTCCACTTTCATTTGGGATACTGACACGTCATCTCTTTCGATGATGTTATGGTGACGGCCATATAATTTCTTGAGGAATGAAATTAATATAGGTTGAAGGACGGTATAGTATATTTCACTGTTACCTATGTTTCCAGCGACTCGTCAGCGAATACTATATATAAACCAAATAATTTTCGCAAGCGTAAAATATCATGAAAATAAATCCTTACGAATGTTTCCAATCGTAATATAAATACATCAGCACAAATAGAAAATCGCGAAAATTAGTCGACGCGAAGTTGACTGGAACAAGCAAAACGCAAAATAAAGTAGCCGCCAAAATAAGTTGGTTTACAGTATACGGCACAATTACTAATATCTTTGATGTTAAATACTTTGAAATGTCATTCCACGTACCTTAAAACAATACGTAAGGAATGTATGAATGCTGTTGAATTCGTGTCTATGTAGATTTGATTGTTCAAATTTTTTCTACATTCGTGTTGGCTCACAAGACATGTATTGCCATGGTTTTTTGGTCGTAATTTTATCACAGACACGACTGTTGTTATCTTTGTCGTTTCGACGTTGTTTTAGCTTTAAGATAAATATCTCCGTCATACACCAAAAATGACATGACCTATAGTTTAATTTAACATTGATTTTAATTTATTTTTAAATTTAAACCAAATTATTATTTTATTTCAATTTATTACAAGTAAGTATTTACTAGGTTCAAGAATAGAATGTGCTCTCAGAAAACAATGTCAATTTGGTCAAATGATCAAGAGAATTATATAATTATTTTTAAAAATATAATAATATATGTAACAAGAGGCTCTCAAGAGCTGTATCGCTCACCTTGACCATGACTGACATAGATAAAAGGCATTTCCAATAGGAAAAACAAAACATAAAATTTATCAGAAAACTTTTTTTTTCTAAAATTACAGTATTCTTGTTTGGTTTCCATGGCAACCTAAAGATCCACCATTCATTATTACCCATATCAGAACATCATTCAAAAAATTGGGAAGGAGTTCCCCTTATAATCAAGGTTATACATATTGCTGAAATTAAAACATTCAGACAACCATTCAAATAAAAATTCAAAAATTTGGGCAGAGATTCCCCTTTTAACCAATAGGACCAATGTAAAAACTATGTTCCAGATGGTGGCCATCTTGGATGAGGTACAGACCTGCCAGATACAGTTTTTGGATGGGACCACCTGTAGACCATTGTGGCTTAGTTTGGTTCTAATTGGACTAATAATTTCTAAGAAGATCTTTGAATGTCTTTTCCATAGGGTCCAATGTCAAAACTATGTTCCCGGACCTGCCAAATACCTTTTTTGGATGTGACCGTCAAAGGACCATTGTGGCTTAGCTTAGTTTTAACTGGACTAGTAGTTTCTGAGAAGAATATCTTTGAATGTCTTTTCCATAGGGTCCAATGTTAAAGCTATGTTCCACGCTGGCGGCCATCTTGGAATTTGGATGAGGTACGGACCTGCCGGATGCCTTTTTCAGAAGGGACCATCTAAGGATCATTGTGGCTTAGTTTAGTTTTAATTGGACTAGTTGTTTCTGAGAAGATCTTTGAATGTATTTTCCATAGGGTCCAATGTTAAAATTATGTCCCCGATGGCGGCCATCTTGGATGAAGTACCGACCTGCTGGAAACCTTTTTTGGAAGGGACCATCTAAGGACCATTGTGACTGAGTTTGGTTATAATTGGATGAGTAGTTTCTGAGAAGTAGATCTTTGAATGTATTTTCCATAGGGTCCAATGTTTAAACCTTGTTCCCCGCTGGCGGCCATCTTGGACTAAGTACGGACATGCCGGATACAACTGTTAAAGGGGACTACCCAAGGACTATTGTGACCAAGTTTGGTTCCAATTGGCTCAGAGGTTTCAGAGGAGATCTTTGAATGAAAAGTTCACGCCGGACGGACGGCCGGACGATGGACGACGGACGCCAAGTGATGGCAAAAGCTCACCGTAGCCAGATGAGCTAAAATCTGGTTATGCTATCAAGGTTAAGAATAGGTTTTTTAACGTTTATATGCATTTTGAATGAAATCAAATAATGGAAATGTCCTACATTGATTCACCTTTTTAATGAATTCAGTGTTCATATTCAGAATTCATGGTGACCCCAAGACAAAGAAAACAATAAAAGCGTCCATTGCTTTGTTTTACCGGGTATTTGTAGAAACTTTGTCTGATGTACATTTACTCCATATCCCTTCATTACGTTTTGTTCATCTGTATTTGTATATCCTTTTTTTCTTTTCTTTGCCGCACTTGTATGATGCCTTTGTAAATGTATTTGATAATATATTTGTCACACTTGGAGGTGCAATATATCAACAGCAAGTTGGTATACCAATGGGCACTAATTGTGCATCTCTACTCGCAGACTTGTTTTTTTTATTCTTACGAGAGTTAATTACTTCAGAAACTGGTAAAAGATCATAAAATAAAAGATGCTAGATTCTTCAATCTCACTTATAGATTTATTGATGATGTTTTTTTCTTTTGCCAAATTGATCCCATTAATATATCCACCAGAACTAGAAAGAAAGGAATCGACAGTAACTACCAGATCTACATCTCTTTTGGACTTACATCTCGAACTTGACGAAGTTGGTAATCTCAGTACTAATATTTACGACAATTGGGACGATTTTGATTTCAAAATTATCAATTTCCCTAACATTGACAGTGATATTCCAGCATCTCCTGCTTACGTAGTGTATGTTTCACATCTGATTCGTTACGCGAGAGCTAGCACAAATTATACAGACTTCCTCATTAGACATAGTTATCTTCGTGACCGCCTTATTAATCAAGGCTTCAAAAATTCCGTCTCGTATGATCATTAAAAAAGTTCTTTAGTAGATATCAGTCCCTTGTGGAAAAATTTGAAGTTTTCGTCCGAAGTCTGATTCAAGATTTTTTCTTTACTTAATACTCGAATGATCATTTCTTTCAACTGTCTACGACCATTCGGTGGCAATTGCTGTTGAGTTGCTACTAGACACTACCACAATGGAAGGGGAGGTTTGGCAAGCAATTAAACCGGTTTAACCCATCATTTATTTTGAGATGCTATTTCAAATTCAGGACTATTCCGGTCACCAATTTTGCCGGTGGTTCCAACCTGATTTGCCTTTTTGTCTCATGAACACCGGCTCTTGACCACTCTGTTCGGTAATTTTGTTATTATCCAAATTTCCAATATTGGCATTGTTTTTTGGATTATTTCTTTTCAGACTGACGGTTAGGTTCTAACTTTATTCTGTACTGCTCATCGCTATTACCGCAATTAATGTTTCCTCAGTTAAGATCAAATCAACACTAATGGAATACCATCATTCGAAAGATTTATAAGTCCCCACCATGGACAAAATGAAAACCAAAAACAAGTCAAAGTAGTTTGCCATATCTGCCTCTTCTTCCATGAATCGTTAAGGATTAATGGGGAAAATAAGTGACGGGAATATGCCGATTATTTGAATTGACGAAATTAATACAACTTAAAACAGTTCTATAATGAGTAATGAGTACTTCTTTTTCCACTACTTTTGGTTTATGGCTTTCCATATCGTTTGATTTTAATGCTGCTGATAAGAGGTTACTCCTTGAAACACATGTACAACATAACAAAATTTACCGTTTTCTATATGCAACTTTGATATTTATTGTATTTTGAAATCATTTGGCCGATGTCACTGCTGGTGGACCAGATGTCCCCGAGGGTATTCAGTAACCCATTAGTCAGACTTGTCTGACATGAAAAAATTACCTTTCTTTTCATAAAAATTTACTGTTGTATCAAAATTCTAACCCTTTAAAATACTAAGGCTTCATTCCGTGTATTGCACTCGGTGGATGTCCTTGGCAATCTATTTCTGTATTTTTGGTAATAAGTACTTCTTTTTTTCACTACTTTTGGATTATGACTTACCATATTGTTTGATTTTCATGCTGCTAATGAGAGGTTACTCCTTGAAATACGTGTACAGTACTTTGGTATTTATTGTACTAAATTTACATTTGTTCGAAGGTAGACTATTGAAAGCCTTTAACGACATCAGCAGGAACCTACTTACTGTAAACAACGAACTGTCATTTCGTCATTTGGATGTATTTCAGTTCAAGGGTAACAATATAACTGTCCAGGAAATTTGCAAGTAACCAGGTCAACGTTCGAAACGGTTAAGGCTAAGGATATGACCTTATATCGGAAATCTGTGCATTTCTACTCATTTACATAATTAATTGCTGAATCAAATACGTGGGGCGGAATTCCATTGAACTTCACATTCCATCATAAATATGTTGTCAAAATGTCTGATCATGAGAACTCTTTTTTTTCCCAGCTTCATAGCCAAAGTTTGCGAACTAAGTCATTGCAAAAACAAGATACATAATAAGACAACAAAACTTTGAATGACAAAGTAAATGCTGAAGCATACTTTATTTATGTAGTTCCCACGAAAACTGAATGCGTACCAATTGTAAGTTGTATCGATTATTAGAGCCACAGTTTTCTGTACAAATTTCGATTAGCGTTTTGTTCTGACAATGAAAACGTCACAAGGAAGTGTAAATGACATAAAAAGGAATACAATAACGTGTTAGACAAAAAATCCGTGTTTTCAACAATAAAAGCTTTTTGAATCAACCAACAGTGCTGGGGAAAAGTGTTAAGTCACGTAATTCTTTTTTCTAATTCAAATACAATGAATATGCATGTAAAATGGTCATCATATGTGGTTTCGTGTTTAGAAAACCTATTTGTCGATACCGGTCAGTGCTATTATTTTATAAACATGATAACAGAAACAATGTTTTAAAATTTCAATATGTTCTAACAAGTATTTGAAGAGATATTTGCTTTTGAATTTTAAGTATTTTACGAAAGGATATGGAGTAAATGACTCATTTGTTAACTTTAACTGCAATTAATTTTAATGAACTGTATGGCTATTTCAGAAATTAATTCCTCATCAGCAGCACTAGAACCCAAACACAGGAAATCCACAATTTAAAAAATGTTTAAAATACATTATAGCAAACGAAATCGGAATAATCAGTAATATCGAATATAGCTAAGGTACATAGAAATACACGTTAATGTTGCGTTTCTTTTGATGTGCAGTATAACAGAAGCTTGGAAATTATTTTCCAGGATTTTTATAAAGTTACACTGAAGTCAGATAAGGAGTGCATGAGAAAATCTGGTATCACAAAAAGCTAAATATTAACTATACGACAACAAACATTAACGCAGTTAAACTGTTTTGCAAATTATCGTTTCGACAACTCATGTCTCTCCAGTGTTGATAAAAACAAAAATCATTTTGAAAATCTGTCCAATATATGTTTTAATAGGGTTGGTATTGTTTCGTATTGTTGTATCTTGATTAAGAGACTGTAACGGTAACATGAAATTACATTTGTAACATCATTGAATTAAAAATAAATTTCGCCGACTTTCCTAAACACTACTACCATGATTACAAGTACACCTTGAAATATAGTCATTACTTACGTCCAGTTATTACCGCTACAGCAGTACGAAATCCCCAGTATGAAGCACCAAATAAAGCCTTTAAAAGTAATCACAAATTACTAGTTCACAAAATTATGGCATTGCAGCTTTTTATAATTTCAAATATTATAGAATCACTATCGACCAAGTGCGAATCGATGGGATCATTATCAGAGTCTAAACAAAAGATGCGATTCCGATAAAGGAATTATTACTGTCATAAAATCAAAAATGTTTACGACATCAATAATGACTTTTTCAATAGCATATACTGTGTTGACTATCATAATGATCTCGTCGATTCGCACTTTGCCGATAGTGAGAATGACAAATGGTTAACATGTTTGACTGCTTGATTGTTGACCTTGTGTAAATTCATTGAAAATGTACTGGGATGGTTACATAGGAGAATTTGTGTTATCTTTTAACATACAGAGATTTAGTGTTGTAGAATTAATTTAGATCATTCTTCAAACGAATTTGTATTGATAAGAATTTGTAGGGAAAAACTTATGTATATTGTTTTGTTGTTAGCTGATGGGATGGATACAATTGTTTTCCTGATTTTCCGTTGTATTATATAATAACAAAATACTAGAAATCTCATAACAACCAGTTTAACTAGTTTCATTCATAGAAAGCAGTTAATTATACCTTATTTTGATTGCAGGTTAAACAAAGAAGTGATTGTAGTTTGCTGCTTCATGTCAGTTGTATATACAGTACGAGTTACAGCCCTGCAGCCTTTTGATTCAAATGTCTTAAAGTATTGAAGAAGAACCCTAGAGGTATGCTAGTACAAACACAAAATTTTGAACAATTGTCTAAATGTTCTTGTTTGTTTCCTCAAGACAGTTATTAGTTAATACAAAACGATTTCAATCTCGTACAATGCACTGCAATCACTAATTAAGCTCGGGATATAGACCAGCTGTTGAAAATAATCTTTCTATGGAATTTTACAGAAAGTTCTTGATTTTTTATACATTTTATGAATATGTATAATGAAAATCACATTCGAAATAGTAAGTGCTAACCAATGAAAAAGAACAGGACAACTGTACTTTTGGCGATAACTAAACTAAAAATACAATCTAGATAATGGATCATCGCCTTTCCCTGCGCCTATCTCAGGCTGTAGAGCATTTCACGCAAGGTAAAATTTTCATGTCAGACAAGTCTGAGTATTGGGCTGGTGAATATACTCCATTTTATGTATTTCATCTGTATTGCCCTTTTAACAACAATTTGAAAATTCGCATGTTGGATTCTTGTTTTTAACTGTTCATGCTTTTAAATTGTACTTTCCATTAATTTCTATTATACATACAATACCCAGTTGATCCCTCAATGTGTCATGACCAGGTTCAATTTGGAAGAAAACAATACCCGCCACTGTAGCAGTGAGGATTGCCTGCACGGTTTCATACGGACTCATAATATGGCTTTTTGATTGTTTGAATTGTCTCCAGGTTAACAAGCGATATTGTGTCCAAAAAGATGTCGGCCACTTCTGTTTTTGGTCCTTAGATTTCATGTTGCCAAAACGATTACCTTTAACGCCGTTACTTTCACATTGTGTTTTTACACCTAATAAAAAACGTGTATTTTAAATCAGTTGACTATCAAGTACATGGAAACCATGTATTTGTAGGGACTTTGTCTCATTTGCATTTACTCCATATCCTTTTTATTCACCAAAGCGTTCCTTAGGCTTCCGGTCATTAGAGTAATGAATTTTTTTTTTCAATACAATTAGGATAAACTTATGTACATATAAATGTCGATAAAAACATTTTTTTTTTATTTCGCAATAAAGACGACAAAAACTTAACCACATTGGCGGATCTCGTTTTGATTTATAAATCATTGTATGTAAAATTGCAACACGATGACAAACCAAGTATATATGTATGTAATATATAGATTTGAATTCGCTAAACAAAGCATATGTCAAAACTCAAGGATTTCAAACATATCTAATAACATTAAAGCATAACTTATTGTGAGGTATTAGCAAAGCTCATCGTTGAAAGCCTCCTGGTGACTTGAAGATGAAGAACAACAATAAAAGCATTGTTCCATTGCTTGGTTCTTCTTTGTATATATTCTGCCTCATGTGCACTAGCTCCATATCCTTTCATTGTTTATGATATTAGGTCTTAAAAGAAATAACTTTTTAAAATTTAATGTGGGTGTATAATCCCATTTCTAATACTGTGGAAGGGTATTTATTTGTGGACATCAATTTTTGTGGTTTTCATATACATCACTTTTTTATGGGTAATTAAATTCGTGGTTTCAAATTCTATCCATTCAATATCTAAAGATGTATTTCGTTGACAACTTAATTTCATGGTTTTAGCAAACCACGAAATCCACGAAAATTGGAACCCAACGAACAATAATACTTTCACAGTATGTTAGTAAACTGAGAGGGACATTTGAAAGATTTTCTTACCAAAATAAATTAGAAAAACTGCAACTTTAGCTGATAAAAAATGCTACAGGACTGCAAATTCTTACTTTATCTTAATAAAATACACAAGATTATTCATTACTGGGAAAAAGAGTCAGCAGAACACATAAATAAATAATTAAGAATATGGATTAAATGTATACGAGACAAAGTCTCTGCAAAAACATAGGAGAATGGAACAACGCTTTTATTGTTGTTCTTAATCTTGAAGTCACAAGTAGGCCTTCAACATAGACCTTTCCGCATAGTAAGTTCAGGACGGACCCTTGTACCGACTTGAGCGGAATTCATTGCTCATTGTCGAATAATGCTTCGTTCATGTTTCTGTTCACTCATGGATGCAGGTGGTCAACAAATATGAATTCAACTGGAAAATATAGTTCTTTTAACTGATGTTATCCTTTTGCTCTACAAAAAGAACAATAGAAGACATGTTTAACATGTAAAGAATCCACAGAGAACTCAACATTCCAAACGACAATTTTCGTTGGTCTTTTCTGTCATATTTTTGTGAGGGGATGTTGTTTTGGTACGGGGTTTGGTGACGGGATCGTAAATCTTTACATAATATACCTTAAGCTGCCTGCAGGGTATTAATTTCCTATGATAGAATTTTGTAAAATTTCTGTGTGAAACATATGTGTTTAATTTTTCAAAATATAAAATATTACTTGGGGTTGCCGTTTATTTAAGCGCAAAAAACCTGAATTTGAAACTAACTTTAAGGAATTCATACAGAAATGATAAAGAAATGGACTATATCAGGGGATAGCCTTAAAGATTGTTATAGATTTTGATCATACTGTATATATTTTTCGAAAATCGTTATATTTGACATAAGTTGTCGAAATAAGTTGTAGAAATAAGTATATGCGAAAGATAAATTAACATTAACTTCGGTATTTTGTTATTTATTATCACTGCAACTGCTGGTGGACTGTTAGTCCCCGAGGGTATTCACCAACCCAGTAGTCAGTACTTCGGTGCTGACCCGAAAACCGGCTTTATTGAAACTTGCAATATCTAAATTTTACAAAATTTTATTTAAAACTAATTAAGAGTATTTCCGTAAGGCATAGCTCTGTCCTTAGCTGAATTTTGGCTCTCCTATTTAGACCCTTTTGGTCATTTGTTCTCAATCAGCTTTTACAAGTTTTTCGATTAATGGCTAAAAATGTTTTGGTATGATCTGTACTGATGAGACATAAGCTTTCGAAATGTGCATATGCAGAAGATAAATTAATTGTAACTTCGGTATTTTGTTATTTATTTACATATAACAAAAAATGAGGTGTCACCGTTGAAATTAGAGATAAATTGTGAAACGCTATTTTCTCTAGTGATATTTGTATGATTTTTTTTTTTATCAAATTACCTCCTTTATTGTAATTTTTGTGTTTCAAGTTCGTTTGTTTTAGTTCATCTTTTGAAATGAAAATCTTGTAAAGGAATAAGGAACCAATATTTTAACTTTTTTTGGAATTTTCTTTATATTTTAGAATAATTTTGTTATCTTTGTAAATGTATGAAACTTGAATGAACAAATATTGTACAAAATGACATAATAATACTATGGATACATCTAAATTTGCTTCCAAATTAATTTGTTTGCCTAATAAGACGTTATAAGTATTACTAGAACCAAGATATTTTATTTAATAACACGTTCGGTGGAAATGGTGTTTTCGTGGGTTGCTAGAAATAGTCGAAAGATCATAAGAGAAAAACTTGCTAATGAACTTTAAAACCGCATAATTCTGGATTCATTTTCAGATGTCTGATATTTTTTTTATTTTTTTTTTTTTTAATTTGGTATTATTACATACTTAGTAGAAATAAAAGCGTTTTTGCATGATCAATATGACCGGAAGTAAACTGTCCATATTTTCACATCCCAGGAAAATAACAGGTTATTTTATGCTCCTCGTGCATCTCAGACAAAATAAACGATGTCCGGTCCATATTGGCCTGGGCAAATAAACGACTTCCGGTCCATATCGGCCTAGCATTTCTAAACGTCGGAAACATAATAAAAATTTTAATAAATGTGCATTTCCATATTGACCTCATTATCATCCCGAGACACCCATATTGGCCCGAGACTTCGTCTCTGGCCAATATGGGTGTCTCGGGATGATAACCAGGCCAATATGGAAATGCCCATGTTTAATCTGTATTTATTATTTTGTTTATTTTATTTATTTTATTTGTTAACAATACATATTACTTTACAGAGTCTAAGACTACTTGTCCTGAAATCTCTGTTCTGTAAAGTACTGAATTATATACAGATTAATAAAGGGCGTCAAGCCCTTCTATATGTAGAGAGGTTGTTTTTAATGATAGGATTTGATACACTGATCAAGAAATTCTGCCTGGTTTTTCTGTTGTTTCATATGCTGTATACTGCAACTTAATTTTGTTTCAGATAGTTGAGAAGGTATGCAGAATAAAAATATTAAGTAGATAAAAAAGCAATATTTTTCACTGTACCACTTTTTGAATAAAACCTACCGTATTGATATCAAAATTTAGATAGCTTTATCTTCGTATCCCAAAATGACCAATGGGATAACATGTAACAGACGACATTAGGGGTCATTGTAGGTTTTACAAAATTAAGTATGACGATCCTGAACTTATGAGATGCAACATTTACAGAATATTAATTGTGACATTCCTGAACTAATGACATATGACATTTTCAAATTAATTGTGACCTTCACAAATTTATGAAGTGTGACTTTCCTCTTGACGCCCTTCCATAGGTTGTTCCTATTTACATATTACATGGGCATTTCCATATTGGCCTTGTTATCATCCCGAGAAACCCATATTGGCCAGAGACGAAGTCGAGGGACAATATGGGTCGAGGGATGATAATCAGGTCAATATGGAAATGCACATGTATTAAACTTTTTATTACATACTTCCGACGTTTAGAAATGCCAGGCCGATATGGACCGGAAGGCGTTTATTTGCCCAGGCCAATATGGACCGGAAGTCGTTTATTTTGTCTATGATGCACGAGGAGCATAAAATAACCTATTATTTTCCTTGGGTGTGAAAATATGGACAGTTTACCTCCGGTCATATTGATCATGCAAAAACGCTTTTATTTCTACTAAGTATGTAATAAAGAATATTATAGCAAAAAGGTTCATTATTTTTCATATCTGTATTGCATTGAGTGTCTTTTATACTGCGCACTTTTTAATCCATGCCTCAATATTTAGGTGATTTTGATTGCCTCTGTTTGGTCATTGATTTTTATGCACATTTCAATTGCAAAAATACCTATTTTCTATAAATTAATCGCATAAAACATATCTGCTAGAAGTCACATGCTGCAGAATTGCAAGCCCTATCTCTTTATTTAGTATTTTGGGTCGAGTTTTTTTCTAAAATTTTTGCCCGATAACCATTTCAAGTGATATTATCGTAAAACTATCATCTGGAATAATGCACCAAGTAACAATTATTTCATGACATCTAAAGAGAAATGTATTTCACTTACTATAATCCTGCATTTCGATGAAACTTATGTCCGTAACGCATGTATTGCTTGAAGTGTTGCTTATTGATTCGAAGTTCCCTCCATTAGCGCCTTGATCTAATTTACTTTCAAAGTATCTGTGTAAAATTTTAATAACATAATGTAAAATACCAACAAATTACGAAACAAAATTGTAAAAGGTCGAAATTCATAGGCTAAAAAGACGAAGTAGGTGTAAAATCATAGGAAAATTAAAGTGTTTACCAAAAGAAATGGTTGGTTAAGGATGGTCACTCCTCAAGCTAACTATATCAAGGTTTTGAAATTAATATTCTTATTTATTAGAACATCAATCATATATCAATTTAAGCAAAAAATATTAATAGGTCAGTGTGTCCATTTTTGAGAATTAAGCTCCTGAAGTTTTGGCGGGAAACCAACGTTCTCTAGACTTTTCATTCACTTGCATTAAGACAATAAACCTTACAAGTGCAATGAAGGAATGTCAAGAATTTCATCAAATTTTGTCATAACCCTACCAAAGGTGTATGCAATCATATTTTAAAAAGAAAAGTAGGGGTCAATGTGCACAATTTTCTAATGCATCATGGTGGATAAAGTCAGAGAGTTCCGAAAGTCAGAGGCAATTTAAAAAAAATGAGGAGTGACCACCCTTAAACCGATTTTATAGCACGTCAAATTGATATTTTCTTTATCAGTATGGGAAGGATAACTTTACCAATTATACAAGATGCCGTTGAAAGTACAAGAGGCTGTAGTATATTGGAATTTTCAGACTAAATAATCTGCCAGTAATTCTATTTCTAATAAATTACCTTGACATAATCTTTGAAAATGAGTTAGCAGTAAAATATGTCTTACTCTTTTCATTTAAATCTTTAGATATAGGTTTTCTTATCAGATTTTACCAAGTTTGGTTTATGGTTCTCCAAAGGTTTTGATTTAGTCTAGCTGGAAGAGGCATAAGTTTCGAAATGACCATATGCTGAAAAGTAATTTACTTGTGCTTCATGGAGGGTAGAAATCATAGAAATTTAAACTTTAACTTTAAAATTATATATGTGAAAATACTATGGAACAATTATATTTAAAAGAAAATGCTCACAAGACTTGGTTTGATCATATGTGAAGACCAATTAAAAAGTTAGTTTTGATGATGACCTGCCCTCCAAAACCGGCATTCTTGTCTCATTTCGACAAGAAAAGATAACAATAAATCTAAAAATAATAGCAAAATTACCAAAAAGAATTGACAGGAGTCCAAGGAGCAAAAAGAAAGAGTAAGTACAAAACCATTGAAAAAATTGTAAACACCAATGATTATAAATTCGTATGGCGCGCCAAGCTTCCCTTCCATCACGATGATGTCCGTTAGCAACATGAGGCAATTGCAGTCGATGGGTCTTAAGTAAAGGACAGAATATTCATCTCAGAAATAAGTGAAAAAGAATTTTGAATCTTTTATCACAGTTCGAATCGAAACTTTTCCACAAGGGAATTTATTGAAGACCTTTCAAGGTTTTAGTTGTAATATGTCGGTTCGTTGGTTAAAACAGCATACTCACTTTTTATAATACATTTAGTCGTAATAACTAGAATGCAAATTAAGTGATATTGTTGTCTAAATTAAAGCAAAAATGTAAAAGAAGATTAGAATTCAGACATTCCTAGTTTTTTATACGGAAATGTTGTTAAAAATGCTAGAAACTGACTAAAATAAAAAAAAAAACTTGGACGTAATATATATTGTTTAAATTAGGGGATTTTTGACAGGATATTCTGCATTAGCTGGAGTACTTCTACTTCAGCGGACCACAAAAAGTACTGGAAATACGTATATTTAGGAAGAGAGCGCACCAAAGAAAGCAAAAATTAAGAAAACGGCCGAAAATAGCTAAAAATAACCTCAAATTCGTATAGCTGAGGTCAAATTTTGTTTATAAAACTGTTGTTTAAACATTTTTTTAAAAATTAAATCTGCAAAAATAATCAGGATTACTATACAGGTAAATTCAGGTAGAAAATTTATTGCGTTGCTCGGGTAGGTGTATCAAGTGATACAAATTTGACCCAAACGTTTCTGTGACGTCATGATTGTCTTATGCGTTGCGAAAAATCGGCCATGTTTGTAAACAGTGACATGTACAACCGTTTTGGGTTGAGAAAGGACAGTTCTTTTTCAAAAGACAACCATTTTTGGAAATGTAGTGACAAACGTTGTGGTAAGAAAGTATCTGTACGTACAGGATCTTGGTTTAACTTTAAAACAAATTATATTTATAACTACATTTGTATTTAGAGTAAAAATTTGTAAAACACGAGTTGTCAATTTGCAACCAAACGATAGCAAACTGGTATAATTATTGTCGTGAAGTTTGTGTTTCTATTTTACAAGAAGATAGTGGACTTGTCGGAGGTGTTGGTGTTATCGTTGAAATTGACGAATGTAAACTTGGCAAACTAAAGCATCATAAAGGGTGTCATGTCGAAAGACACTGGGTTTTTTGAGGCATCGAAAGGGACAGTAAAACATGTTTCTTTAAAACGGTCGAAGATAGAAAACAAGCAACTATTTTGAAGATAATTAAAGACAATGTTAAACCTGGTACTACTATGATTTTAGTGACTTTTGGAAAGCTTATGATTGCTTGGATAAAGACGGATTCGAACATTTAAAAGTGAATCATTCTTTGCTTTTTGTCCACCCCGACAGTGGAGCACACTAAAACAAGAACCACCACCAAAACAGTCACCAATCTTATCGGATATTTCAAATACTTTGGAAAATGGTTAAGATGAATTCATGTAATGTCAGTAAGTGAATTATGCATGTATTATTTTGTTCTTGTTTCAGTTATAGTTTAGGCAAATTCACCATTTCACGGGTTCTCAAGCCTCAAATGCCGGCAGCGAAGACTTGGCTTTTTTCTAATAGACTACTATTTCTGAGATCCATTTTATCTATAAATAGCCATGGTGAAATATTTTATTGCTATAAAAGACTGGTAAAACGTAAATTAAAGCTTTAAACATTATAATACAATGTGTAAAGTTTGAGAGACAAAATGGCGGACCGAAAAATATTGGCGCAACTATTATACATGCGTGCATAGCAACGTCATGAAAGGGCATTGATCATGTGCGGTCATTGTTCTAATTTTAATCTTCCGGGGTCCGCTAAAACATATTCTTCCCCATTAGCTTTGAGATCCAAAGACCATGGCGTTTTACATATATGCTGCTCTCTTTCTGATACTGCCGATGTCTACCGATGATTCTTTAACAAACCTTTCAGGGATTTTTAGATTGATTAGTCAGTGTTTTACCAGCAGACTATGCTCTTTTAGCAAGCCGGCGGATTAGCGCCGATAATCCCTTGAACTGCTATTCAAAATTAAGCTTGTCATATTTTCCTGTCAAAATCGTGGTCATAGAATTAGTAATGTACCTGTGTTGGATTTTATTCGTATGTTGATCATACTATAGGGAAACTGGACAAAGAAAGGGGGTTTTGTTACCCATAAGCAGGCTTAACTCTAAAGCTAGTTTTAGCTGGTGTCGATACCAAGTCCGGATATCCAGAGTTACTATCGTTGTTTACGTTTGTCTTTGTCCATTTAATGGCGTTTTTCTTGCACAATACCCTTTTTGATTGTGGCATGTGATTGTGTATTTAAATCTCCAAACTGACTACAAGAGAAATATATCAGAAATAGCTTGTTCTTGAACTGTAATCTTCTCTTTCTCAGTTTTTCTTCTATCTGAGAATGAATTGTTGCAATTTCTCTATTGAAATCAATAAAACCCCTTGCTATTTCCCGCTTATTTTTTCGGAATACATTTCCTGGCGATTATCTTTTATCATTAGAGAAAAAGATTACACAATTTTATCCCAATTAGGACAATAATTTATCCACTTTCGATGGTTAAATTTAAAACTTAAAAAAGCTCGGTGAATTTCGCAATTAAAATCATAAAATATCTCGATATCTAGTGGATAAAATATGGTTGTAAACGGGATTTGTGGTTGAATCTATCTTTATACGATATCATCTAATTGATTAATTATTATCTGAATTTTCAAATTAAGGATATGCCGTACTATAATTGATTGACAATTAAGTGATATAAAGTAAATGCAAATGAGACAAAGTCTCTGCAAATACATGGTAAAACAAAGCAATATAACAACGCTTTTATTGTTGTTTTTCATCTCAAGATATTTTATTTTATTTTCCTTGATAAATTTAGAACATATGATATCAATCTAGTTTTCTTCTTATTGATTTGCTTCCACTTTTTTATATTACCAAAAGATTTTTGATTAAAGAATACACATGCTTGCTTCCGTCGTTTTTTCCCTCAAAATAAATAGACTATGAATAATACAACATTACCCTCTATATTTTGCCATTTGCAATATTTGTTGCTGGAACTGCTCGTCAGACTTCAGCAAATCAACTAAAAGAAAAAAAAACAAAAAATATTTTCACTAGCTTACATATAATTCAAATAAAGTAAGTATATGATATCATAACGAGTGACTGTCGTTTTTCATTTGATTTTAGTCTTTAAAGAGAAATAAATTACCGTGAATGTATAATTGGCCGATATATATCTTAAGATACATGTTGATAATGATTCTTCTTCAATAATTGCTTACCCTTTTTATAGGTGTACACTGCTAAATTTTACATTGAAATATCTCCCCGTGATGATGAATAAGATTTATATAACCATTCTGACTATCTGTTTTGTCAGTTTTTAAACATCTTGAGATTATGGTATTCCAAATGATTAGATTTTATCTCCACTGAAGAGAAATAAATTGTCGACATGGCCATATGCAGAAATTAAATCTACAGTAACTTCGGTATTTTATTATTTATTACTGACAACATTTTTCACGTGTTCTATAATCAAATTATTGAGTTTCATATAAAAATTTATATGTAATTAGCTTCCTCGTATCAGTTTCATAGACCATAAGATCACAGTTTTTGTGGGAGTACACTACTATGTTTGCCAAGTTTGTGCTGGTTGGTGATCAAGCTTTAGAATAGAAAAAATAGATCAGCATATGCAGAACCTAAATTCACAATAACTTCGGTATTTAATTTTCTGAAAGCGTATCATAAATAACTTGGTGCATATATAAATTCCTTTTAACACTTTAAAATATTTAACTTTTAGGGATTTTATTATCAAACACAACGAACAACAATAAAAACGTTCATTGCAGAGCAATAATCAAAATACATGCAATATTATCACCCCTATTAAGCTGGGTAATGTTAAGATAAAGGTAAATATTTAACGAATAGATATGAATTAAATAAACATGAGACAATAACACATATGTTAACTGCAACTGTATCAATTTTAATGACCTGTATGGCCATTTCAGAAATTAATTCCTCATCAGCAGCACTAGAACCCAAACATAGGAAATCCATAATTTCAAAAAATGTTCAAATATCAAAAACTTTTCCTAAAAATTACTCTAAACCGGGACAAAACATTATCCAATGTTGCTTAAAGTAAGAAATTTGTTTACATTTTTCTCAGCCGAACTAAACATTATTCAACCAGACTCCATTCTTGCCTAAACTGTTCGCCGAGAACTCCGCTTAATAGGAGTGATAGTAATAAATCATTTAGTTATTTTATGTAAGTTTTCATTGCACCATAAGATTATTGTTTTGTAGGAGTACTTTGCTACTTTTGGCAATGTCATGTTGGTCGAAACCCAAGCTTCAGTGATAGAATAGAAAAAAATAAACTGAAAGCATATAAGCAATGAAGCAAAACTTGGTGCTTCTGTGTATACAGTCTTTTAAACTATATAAGGCATTTAAATTCTATGGATTTTATTATCAAATCACGAAGAACAACAAAATAAAAAAGTTTCCATATTAATTGTCAAATAATTACCAAAGAATATGCAATTTAATAAAGAATCCTTTTAAGTAACTTCATATACAAAATGTAAATATAATCTGTTCTCTATCAGCTTTAACACATATTTCGGTTTGTGGGTTTCCACATTTTTTTATTTGATTTACACGGAAGAGACATAAGTTGTCGAAATGCGCATATGCAGAACCAAATTCACAGTAGTTTCGGTATTTTTGTTATACATGTAACTCTTTATTGTCGTCCTCCTTATGACGTGCATTTTATTTTGGTCATGTTGAGCAGCAAGTTCTTCAAGATGTCATACAGCAATAAGAACATTGTTCCTATGCCTTTATTCAATAGTTGTTTATGCTTTCATTTCATCACAGTTTGTCATTATCGGATTTCAATAATTTAGTTAAATAAAAATATACGATGATTTTATTTCGTGAGTTTATTTCACGGAATCCATTACCGTGTGTTACAAAGGTTATTTGCTGAATAATTCTTTCAATACAGCATCTTTATGATACAAAGAAACATTTTAGTTTAAAATTTAATTTAATGCCCTTTTTATTTTACGGGGATTACTATCAAACCGAAGGCAACAAAGCCGCTCTCCTCCCCATAAACAGACAACACAATATAATACAAGACAAAATACATTACAACTCTCATCTACATACTCACACATACAATGTAGTATAGTCAAATAGGATCTAATACAAGTTTGTAAATATAAATTGACTGTTTTCTATAAATTCAAACACATACTGAAATTAACATTTTGTTGTCATCCATTTAGAAATCATCATTACCAAATATAAAGATTTGAACTAAAAACGGAGATCGCAGATACACCTATTTAGTTATAGGGAAAGACGAGACATATTTTGTTAAGAACCACACTGATTCAAACAAGAAGTACACCGAGACTGACGTAATCAAAATGTTAGAATTTTTGATCGACAATATTTTTGTCGAATTCGGAGGTCGTGTTTTCCAACAGACAATAGGGATTCCTATGGAAACTAACTGTGCGCCGCTTTTAGCTGATCTTTCCCTTACCTCGTACGAGGCCAAGTTTGTGCAAGGGCTAATTCAAAGAAAACAAAAATATTTAACCATGTCTTTTAATTTCAGCTTCCGCTATATAGACGGTGTACTTTCTCTTAATAATCCTAAATTTAAGGAGTATTTACATCAGATCTATCCCAATGAACTTGAAATTAAAGAAACAACTGAAACACCTACTTCAGCTCCGTCCCTAGATCTGTTATTGTATATTGACGAAGATGGACGTTTGAAGTCTAAGCTATGTGATAAACGTGATGATTGTAATATCCCAATTGTGAATTTTCTCTTTCGTAGCAGCAATATACCTACCTCTCCAGCCTATGGAGTGTACATTTCACAGCTGATTCGTTACTGTCGAGCGTGTAATTTATACAGTGATTTTTTGAACAGAGCAAAAACACTGTCCCAAAAGCTGCCTAGTCAGGGATTTGTTCAACCTATATTAGTTTCATCCCTCAAGAAATTCAATGGCCGTCACCATAACATCATCGATAGATATGTCGTGTCAGTATCCCAAATGAAAGTGGTCATTTTCAGCTAGATTCAAGTCTTCCCGGATTTGACTACCGACTTTGACATTTTCCTGAATTGACCCACTCACAGTGTGACGGGTGCTGTTAACAGAGCAGGACATGCCTACCCTTCCGGGACAACTGATGTCACTCTCAGTTTCACTGGAGTTCACACTGTGGGTGCTTTGTTTTGAATGTTGTGATTTTTATTTCTTTGCTTTGTATCTGTCTAACGTCATTGTTTTGTGTCTAACGTCATTGTTTACTGTGTTCTCGTTTTGGCCATGCCTTTGGACTTCGTTTTTTTGTAAATCTCACTCCTTTGTTCCTTCGGTATTCAACTGCCGTTGTTGCATAAAATTTCTTTAGAGATATCAAATTTACATTTGGACAGAGTGATGCTCTTACTTGAAAGAATAATAATCTTAAATTTTTATATCGATCACGCTGAATAAAAAAGTGCTCAATAGTTTCAGGCTTTTTAGTATAACATCTATTGCATAGCCGAGGGGGAATTAAGTTATATTTAAATAAGTGATCATTTAAACCACTCAAACCGAGTCTAATACAAGTATGGTTTATTTTACTCCTATGACCATAGGAATAAATTTTTTTGCTGTTATTTTTGCAAAAATATTTGTTAATTTTTTTCTTTAAAATATTCAAAGAACCTGATTATTTGTAATCAGCTTGAATCTTATTCCACTCTGTAATCGTTGATGAAAATGAAGATGATAGGAATTTAACTGTGCGTCCATGCAAGGGTAAAATGTTATCCATGCGACGCAAATTATAATTTTGTGAGTTGTGAGTAATTAAGGGACAACACTCAAGTAAATAATTAGGACACTCATGGTTAATAGTCTTAAAGAATAGAATAAGTTTATGACTTTTACGTCTTGTCATCAGAAAATTTAGTCCAAGTTCATTTAAAAAGTCTTTGTGTTTTGTTTTTTTTAAATGCACCGGTTATAACAATTGCAGCTCTTCTTTGTACTTATTCTAAAAGATCACTTTCACTTTTAAGACATTATCACATGATATATCACAGTAGTCAAGAATTGGTAAAATCATACTTTTATATAACTTTTATAAACACGTTCTTGGTAAAAATCTTTTCATTCTAAACATGATATCTAATCTTTTGTTTGATCTCTTTCATATTGTAGTAATATGATTACTCCATGATAAATTTTCAGACATAAATAAGCCAAGATGTTTGTGTTCATAAACCTGTTTTAAGATCTAATTATTTAAAATAAGATCAGGATGAAGAATTTCTTTATTTTTGTTACAAAATATGATATATTCACTTTTATTTGGATTGAAGGCCCATTTACTTAAATTATTAAGATCTCTATTTAATAAATGAGTCTAAACTATCAATATCTTTAATAATGTTGTGTCATCAGCAGAGAGATTCGTGTCATTTTCAATATTCTCATTTATATCAATTATGTACACTAAAAATAAAAAGGGACCTAATATGGAGCTCTGGGGTACACCTGCGTTTGTATGTTGAACTTTTGAAGATTTACCACTTATAACAACTTTTTGTGATCGATTAATAACTAACTAAATACCGAACTTACTGTGAATTTAATTTCTGCATATGCGCATTTCGACAACTTATGTCTCTTCAGTGCAGATAATATCTAAAAATTTGGAAGACCATAAACTCAAAGATATTCAAAAACTTGATAGAGAACAAAAAAAAACCAATATGATCTAAATGTTAAGCCAAAATCAGCTAAGGACAGAGCTTTGCATGAGGGAGATACTCCTTACTTTTTGTAACAAAATTTACAAAAATTTAGTAATTCAACGAGTAATTTTCAAGTAATTGAAACAAGCTTGCGAAAATTCCTAGTTGTTTTCGTTTAAAAAGTAAACCATCATCACATTTAACACAATCGGGGCACACAGAAGCTATAGTTAGTCGTCATATAAGCGGGAGGTTGATGCATCAATAAACCTGGTTTAACCCACCATTTTATTTATAAAATAAATGCCCGTTCCAAGTCGGGAATATGACGGCTTGCCAAAAAATGTTCTGTGTCGGATTGTGTTCCCCTGATTCAGACGAATGTTATACGGATTTTCCTTACTGGTCTCTTCCTTTGATCGATTCGGACTTTTGTTGTCACTTTTATCATGCCAAACCTTGTCAAAGGCTTCAGAAACATCCATAAATACAGCACATACATTTTTACCATTATCAATAGATTTATATAGTTGAATCATTCTTCTTGAAGCCACTATTATTTTCAATAAGGAGATCATTTTCAATCAAAAAATGATATAGTCATTTAAAAATAATTTTCTCTAAACATTTCGATATTGTCGGTAATAATGCTATTGGTCTATAGTTAGTTTTATTTGTTTATCTACACTTTTAAATACAGGGCAAATATTAGATGTTTTTCACATTGATGGAAATACTCCATTTGACAAACAATAGTTAAATATTTTTGTAAATGGTTTACATAAAGACTAAACACATATCTTTAGAACAAATCATATTATATAACCCATCAGCACCTGAAGATTTGTCGATATTATTCTTGGACAGTAAAGCATATTCTTCACTCTCATCTGTTTGCAAAATGCTTAATGTATTATTACAGAGCAAAAATCTAATCACATTTGAGAAGAGAATAGTGTATTAAATAATTCAGCTTTTTGTATCTCATCTAAAATCGTGCCAAAATTTTCACTTAAAGGTGGTATACAGTGTTTTGATTTAGAATCCAAAATGGATTTAGTAGGTGACCATAATTTTTTTGCATCTAATTCATCTTTCAGTATACCTATCAATAGCATTGCGTTTCATTCTATTGGATTCTCTTCTAGTTATTAAGAATCTCAATTTGTTTTCATTACTGGGAAAATTCTTTAACTTATGAAAAGCTCTGTCTCGAAATCTGAACGCCCTTCTGACCTTATTTGACATCCACGGTTTATCTTGTGGTCTAAAAGTTACTACCTTATTAGGTATGTATTCATGTAAAACTGAAAGTATCAATTTGTATGTATAATCAACAATATCATCTAATTCATCATATATGAGGTAAGCATTGTCGAAAGGGGCAGAGAGTAGGGCATTATTTAAATCATTAAAATCTGCAGTTTTGTAATTCCAAACTTCACGAGAATGAACATATTGCTTATAAGTTTGAATGTTTAATTTACAATATATTGTACAGTGATCTAAATTAGAAAAAGGGGAAGTAACACCAGAATCAGTAACCATGAGAGTTACATCAGGTGTTCCGGAAGGGTAAGCATGTCCTGCTCTGTTAACAGCACCCGTCACACTGTGAGTGGTCAATCCAGGAAAATGTAAAAGTCGGTAGTCAAATCCGGGAAGACGTGAGTCTAGATGAAAATGTCCACTTTAATTTGGGATACTGACACGTCATATCTTTCGATGATGTTATGGTGACGGCCATAGAATTTCTTTAGAGATGAAATTAACATAGGTTGAACAAATCCCTGACTAAGCAGCTTTTGGTACAGTGTTTTTGATCTGTTCAAAAAATCACTGTACAAACCACACGATTGACAGTAACGAATCAGCTGTGAAATGTACACTCCATAGGCTGGAGAGTAGGTATATTGCTGCTAAGAAAGGGAAAATTCACAATTGGGAAATTAAATTCATCACGCTTATCATATAACTTGACTTCAAACGCCCATCTTCGCCAATATACAATAACAGATCTAGGTAAGAAGCTGAAGTGGGTGTTTCAGTTGTTTCTTTAATTTGAAGCTCATTGCATGGGATAGATCTGATGTAAATACTCCTTAAATTTAGAATTATTAAGAGAAAGTACATCGTCTATGTAGCGGAAGCTGAAATTAAGGGACTGGGCAAAATATTTTTGTTTTCTTTGAATAAGCCCTTGTCAAAACTTGGCCTCTTACGAGTAAAGGAAAAGGTCAGCTGAAAGCGGCGCACAGTTAGTTCCCATAGGAATCCCTATTGTCTGTTGGAAAACACAACCTCCGAATTCGACAAAAATATTGTCGATCAAAAATTCTAATATTTTGATTACGTCAGTCTCGGTGTACTTGAATCAGTGTGGTTCTTGACAAAATATGTCTTATCTTTCCATATAACTAAATAGATGTATCTGCATTCTCCATTTTTAGTGCAGAAACATTGATGTATTTAATCTTCAATTAGTTAAGAACTAATATTCCATGAGGTGCATCTGACTTTATAGTATCAATAGAATTCATTTCTTCTGTTAGTTGACTGATTTGGTGGTTTATAACAGCAACCAATTAAGAACCTGAAGTTTTCAACTTGAATCTCAACCCATACTAATTCAATATCATCAATTTCGTTATTTTTCATTCTGTTAGATTTAATTGATTCTGATACATAAATACAGACACCCCCATATCCAGTATCATTTTCGAGATCACGTCTGTATAAATTATAATTGTCTATATTTATTGTCTATATTTCATCAAGTATTTTACTACATGTATTTAGCCAAGATTCTAACATACAATATCAATTTTTTTCCTTTGTATATAATATTAATTTAATTTCATCAATTTTGGCTGTAGTATTCATTGTATCCTTATCCAATGCAAGTAGGCTTCTTGAATTTATATGACATATTGAAAGATTATTTTGATGCGGACAGGGATTTGGATGAACATTATCAGAAATAAATAACAGTAAAAATAAAAGAGGTGTCGCCGAATGGCAGCCAGTTATACCCCGCTCATTGAACCCTGAATCAATATGGCAATGTTAAGTTAAGTATGCGTGGACATAATACTAGCGTGGACACAATACAAGTGTGGACACAATACAAGCATTGGCATAGTTGCAGTAATAAATAAAGTAACCGTCAAACAGAAAGTAGATGATTTATAGACTTGAAAAGGGGAGACTAATAGGATCTTGCAAAAGATCAGATTAAAGATTGGGATTTCTTTCACAAGTGTAAGAAATTTCGTATTTTCTCGAGTGGAGTGTAGCGGAATGAGAGGAAAAGACGTAGAATTTCTTACAAGAGTGAAAGATATCCTTATCTTTAATTTTGGTCTTATTCAAGTACCTATTTCTTCCGTAAATAGCGAAAAGAAACGTCTGGAAACCTTTACCGCTTGAATAACATTGTCGCCATTTGAGTGTTCCGTACATTGTGATGTCAGGTGTTTTATGACGTTTAGCCATGGTTAAGATTGTTGTATCACAAAAATCAACACGTCTGGTTGGTCATTTACTGGTGTGAGATGAGGTCGCGTGCATCGATCTCACATGGGTCATCTCCAACCACCATTTACGGAAGAAACAATAAAACTAATCATACTTAAGCTTCAGACCAAACATCACATCATTACTATATAAACAAGCAGAAATATCATTGACGAAAAATTTCAATATATGGATTTAATGGGAAAAATCAAAGTTATAATCCTTGACGAAAAATTTCAATATATGGATTTAATGGGAAAAAATCTAAGTTATCGTCAAATAGGAAGTAGATGAGTTACGGACTTGAAAATGGGAGACACGGTACAACTCATCATTCTAAAGCTTCAGACCAAATATCAAATCATTACTACGTACAAAACCCGAGAAATCCTAGACGAAAAATTTCAATATATAGCTACAATGGGAAAAAAATCAAAGTTATCCTTAAACAGGAAGTAGATGAGTTACTGACTCCAAAAGCAGAGACATGATACAAATCATTATACTGAAGCTTCACGCCAAATATCAAATCATTACTACATGTACAAGCTGAGAAATGTTTGACGAAAAATTTGAATATAAGGCTATGATGGGAAAAATCAAAGTTATCGTCAAACATGAAGAAGGTGAGTTACGGACTTGAAATGGGGAGACACAATACAACTCATCATGCTAAAGCTTCAGACCAAATATCAAGTCATTACTACATACACAAGCTGAAAAAATCCTTGACGAAAAATTTCAGTTTATAGCTATAAAGAGAAAAAATCAAAGTTATCGTCAAACAGAAAGTAGATGAGTTATGGACTTGAAATGGGGAGACACAATACAACTTATCATACTTAAGCTTCTGACCAAATATCAAATCATTACTACATACACAAGCTGAGAAATCCTTGACGAAAAATTTCAGTATACAGTTATAAAGGGAAAAAATCAAAGTTATCGTCAAACAGGAAGTAGATGTGTTACGGACTTGAAATGAGGAGACACGATGCAACTCACCATACTAAAGCTTCAGACCAAATATTAAATCATTACTACATACACAAGCTGAGAAATCATTGACGAAAGATGTTCCGGACGGACGGACGGACGGACGGACGGACAGACAGACAGACGGACAGACAGATGGACAAGGGTAAAACAGTATACTCCCCTCTCCTACGGAGCGGGGGTATAATAACAAGTGCGAGTTTGTACTGAGGTTGACACATTTTTATTACTGTAATACAAGTACAAAATAAGTACATGTATTGTAACTTACTTAAGTTAATATTATGTTATATAAATATAACATCATTTTGCTTACTCTGTCTCTAATTCCATGATCCAATACTAATTCGGTATTGTTGGACACTTATCATAATTAAAATGAGGATAAGACAACAATGGATGACAACATACAAACATAATATAAAATATTAACAAGACAAAATAAGTATCTCTCACAACAACTCTGGACGTCTGAAACTCTGGACGTCTGAAAACAAAACTTTACGACAGGCGTGATGATTTCGACTTTCCAATGGTGAACTTCCCGTGTTTGAGCGGTAATATTCCCACTTCTCCGGAATATGGCGTGTACATTTCACAACTCATTCGCTATTGCCGTGCCTGTGGTTTGTACAGCGATTTTGTCAACAGAGCGAAATTGCTGTCTCAGGAACTTATACATCAAGGGTGTGTTCGGTCACTGTTGCAGTTGTCGCTGCGGAAGTTTTGCAGTCGTCACCGCGATTTGACAGACCGTTGCAGTGTTTCTGTTTCACAAATAATAACAGATATCTTTGGGTAGATCCAGAGTTTGTTACCGGACTGACTAACACCGACTGTGACAAAACCGGACTTTTCACTGGCAGTGTGACGGGTGCCACGCGTGGAGCATATCATGCTTACCCTTCCGGAGCACCTGATGATTCCTCAGTTTTATAGGGGTTCACACTGCTAGTGCTTTAGTTTTGTATCGTTCTTGTTCATTTTTGTTTATTTGTTTTGTCTTAGTCATACTGTCTCAATTCGTGTTGCTGTGAATTGCCGTGATTTTGGATTTATGATTTTAGAATTTCCCCTTTCCTCGTTCTTGCTTCGGTATTCGTTTGCCGATGTATCACACCACTCTTACATACAAACAAACATATATCAACAAGCTTTAACATAAAAAAACGCAAGTCAAAAACACAGAAACGAGTTTCACATAAAATGAGGCTGCAACGCCATTTTACCTGTCCAAATTTAATATTAAACAAATACTTTCTTTAAAAAAGATGATCGACGAAGTATAAAGAACTTTTTTGGAAATTACCAAAGCGCATATGAATTTTCTGTAATAGAGCTGTGTTCTCGTTTGGCTTAAATTTACAATATACATAGTAGAAATAGTTACAGTTAAGGTATAATTGTAAATAATTGTTAGAAAATATGATATATGGTGTGAAGTTAAAAATAGTCATTAACCTGCTGAATAATTTACAATGGAAACTAGTATTCCCCTGGAGTCAAATATTAAACTATGTTCCTTATGGGCAGCCATCTTGGACGAGGTGTGAATCTTACAGACATAATTTTGATATTGTGACCCGGATGGGTTTCTAAGTGGCCAAGTGGGGTTGGGAGAAGTATTTGAATGACAAGTTTGCTCTGGACCGAAAACAGACAACAAAAATAACGGCAAAAACTCCCTTCAGCTATAGTCAGATGGGCCAAACATTTTTGAATACAACAGCTAAGGTTAAAAAACAAACACAAAGAACAACAAAAAAAAAATCCTTGTGAAACAATTACCAAAATATATGCAATATAATAAAGAATCATTTTTAGTAACTTCATATAAATACAATTTGTCCTCTATCAGCTTTTACATATATTTCGGTTTACGGATTTTCATTTTTGATTTGATCTGCACGGAAGAGACAAGAGCTGTCGGAATGCGCATATGCAGAACCAAATTCACAGTAGTTTCGGTATTTTTGTTATACATGCAACTCTTTATTGTCGTCCTCCATATGGTATGTATTTTATTCTGGTCATGTTGAGCAGCCAGTTCTTCTTAAGACACTAGTGCTTTTGTCGGGCAAAGGATGACAGTGACTGTAAGAGCACTTTGCCAGTTTTATTGATGTTTGTTGACAATCCCGCACCCATTACCAAGAAAGACATGGATGTAGCAAAGAATTCCGCTTAAACCGGTGCTAGGGGCCGTCTTGAACTTACTATGAGGTATGAGCAAAGCTCATTGTTGAAGGCCTCATGGTGACTTCAAGATAAAGAACAACAATAAAAGCGTTGTTCCTTGGCTTGTTTTTTACCATGTATTTGTAGAGACTTTGTCTCATGTGCATTTACTCCATATCCTTTTATTCACCATCAAGATGTCATTCAGCAATTAGGACTTTGTTCCTATGAGTTTATTCAATAGTTGTTTATGTTGTTTGTGTTTTCATTTCATCACAGTTTGTCATCATCAGTCTTCAATAATTTAGTTAAATAAAATTCTAATGCAACGTTTATATTACAGAAGGTTTTGATTGGTCAAAATTTGCCGTCAATTTCACCAGCTACACAACTGGGGCAAAGAAGGTTCCCTGTTTATCCTGGTTCCTAATATGGTTACAAAAACACATGTCAAAAATAGAACATGAAATTGTTAATTGAATTAGAATCGCAATAACAGTACATTATTTGAATACCCGAGGGCGTCAATCTGATTTAACGGTCAAAATATACGTTTACAGGCTCCGCTATGCGTGGCATGTAAACCGCATTTTGACCGTCAAATCTACGATTGACGCACTCGTGTAGTCAAATAAAGTATATTTCTTGCTTAAATATACGATAATTTTATTACTCGAGTTAATTTAACGGAATCCATTACTGTATGTTACAAAATATATTGTACGAGGTTATTTGCTGAATAATTCTTTCAATACAGCATCTTTATAATAACTTGTAGCAATCAAATTTAAAATTAAAAAAAAAAGTTTACTTCTACTTACGTAAAAAGTCTGCTGGGTTAAAATGAATTTCACATGAAAATCCCATATCTTCAAAGTAGTTTAATGCTTCTGATGCCTTTCCAAAATATGCTACCTTGAATCAAAGATATGAAAGAATTTCACCTTAAGACTAAACAGCTTAAATGGCTTTGCCCATCACCTTATGGAAACTATGGGAAACATTTTAAAAATATTTGTTTTTATTAAAAATACCTAAGCATCAGAGTGATGAAAATGATTGCTGTTTTTCTGGTCTTTTTCAGTTGTAAGTATCTCATGAAATTCCCCGATTTAACTAGATTTGGCTGTATCAAAGCCACAAACGGATATATGATAACTTCCGCACCCAGTATGCTAAAAGCTCTTTGGTATATAAAAAGGGACTTGTATCCCCTTCAAATTAATATTGTAACGCATAAACGTAATTACTTCATTACTTCATGTATATCTTCAGTTGTTATACTGCAACCGTGTACATTTCATAAAAAATGCATTTAGATGGGCATGCATTGACAAGGTATGTTGGACGGATTGACATATAGATGTCCAGACAGACAGGCGTACAAAGTGATTCCTGTATACGGCAAACTTCGTTTGCGGGAGTATAATGATTAGATGTTGGTCTATTTCAGTATATCGGTTTGGATAAGAGATATTTTAATCAGCTAATTTTATTTAACGGTGGTGTTGGGTATCCCATTTAAGTAACACTATTTTAGAACAGTAAACATTAGATATTGATTGCAAACAGAGTGATTACAACTGCTTGCAAAGTAAAACTCAAATTTGTCGGTTAATAAGGGACAATAAGACTTACATGGCCCTCCAATAGCAACAGAAGGGTAGAAAACATATGATATATCTGACTGGATGGCTGGTGAATTGTTGTGATTATTGTCTTGTTATACGTAGTGGCATAATTCCTTAACTGCTTCATGATACTGTTTGCTGTACTGGAATCTAGTCCTGATGTTGGTTCCTATAAGCACATTAGTAATAACTAAATGAATGAAAGTAAGGGAATATGGCTTTGTTATTTTTAATCAATTAGACTGTAAGTAATTTTTCTGTATCAGATGAAAATTTATTATTTGATCGGAGCATTATAGCAATGCAAATTACTTCATTTTTTCCAGACGACAAATCGGCAATTTGGTTCTGCGCGACAAAGTTATTAAAATACTTATTGAGCTACTTTTTTCATCGACGAAAATTTAAATAACTTGTAAAGGTATTTTGATGTTTTTCTATGTTTTTTTAAAAGACTATCTTTGACTTATAGGAATCTACTGATCTGTAATTTACTGCATTTTTTATTGAATGAAAGTGAGTTGTGTTAAATGCATAATGAAATTTCAAATAATTATATTCAAGTTTCATAATCTGTTCAAAGATATAACTGTGAAATAATATGGACATGTGTACGTGAACTCAATAAGAACTGGATGGGTCGAAAAAAACGGCAGTAGAATACCGAAGGAACAAAGCACAAGATTACACAAATCAAAGTCCAGAGACAAGGCAAAAGCAAGAACACCAAAAGACGGAAGACCAAAGACACCACATGCCCACAAAACACACGAACGTTACATATACAACACAAAAAACTAAAGCACTAACAGTGTGAACTCTCAATAAACAAGAGTGACATCAGGTGCCCCGGAAGGGTAAGCATGTCCTGCTCTGCACACAGCACCCGTCACACGGCCAGTGAGGCACATGTTTTGAAAGATCTGTAAGGTTACTGATTGGTTATTGTCATTTTCTAACCCTGAGACAAAACCAATTGAGAGCAATGGTACGTGTTACTTCTCTAACCCTCAAACAGTACCAAGGTGAAATTTTGAAAAGCCTTTGTAATCACTTAAAAGTATTCAAACATGGACAAGGACAAATCCGTACCACAAACATTACTGACGAAGACAAAACTAAAATTTAACAAGACAACACTGAAAACTAAAGCACTGACAGTGTGAACTCCCATAAAAACCGAGAGCAACATCAGGTGGTCCGGAAGGGTAAGCATGTCCTGCTCTGTGCACAGCACCCGTCACACTGTCAGTGGGTCAATTCAGGGTAAAGTCGAAACCGGTAATGTCAAATCAGGGAAGACGCGAATCTAGCTGAAAATGTCAGTTTTTATTTGTGACACTGACATTTCATATCTATCTATGATGTCGTGGTGACGGCCATAGAATTTCTGAAGGGACGAAAGTAACAAAGGCTGAACATATCCCTGACTCAGCAGTTTTTGTGACAGTGCTTTTGCTCTTTCCACAAAGTCACTGTATGTACTGCACGCTCTACAGTAACGAATTAATTGTGAAATATATACTCCATATGCTGGTGATGCAGGTATATTGCTGCAGAGAAAGGGAAAGTTCACAATTGGAAAGTCAAAATCATCACGTTTGTCATATAATCTAGATTTCAGACGTCCATGTTCGTCAATGTACAACAAAAGGTCAAGGTATGAAGCAGAATCGGGTGTATCGGTTGTCTCTTTAATTTCAAGTTCACTGGGGTAGATACGATGTAAATATTCTTTAAATTTTGGGTTATTAAGAGAAAGTACATCGTCTATATATCTGAAGCTGAAATTAAAAGTCTGGGCTAGCTGTTTTTGTTTCTGTTGTATCAGCCCTTGTAAAAACTTTGCTTCATACGAAAAAAGGAAAAGGTCAGCTAAAAGTGGCGCACAATTTGTTCCCATAGGAATCCCTATTGTCTGTTGAAAAACACGGCCTCCACATTCAACAAAAATGTTGTCGATCAAAAATTCAAGCATCTTAATCACGTCATTTTCACTGTATTTCTTGTTTGACTCAGTGTGGTTCTTTACAAAATATGTTTTATCTTTTCCTATTACCAGATAGGAATACCTGCGTTCTCCGGTTTTTGTACAGAAACATTGATGTATCAGATCGGAAAGGATCGAAAGGATTAGCGTAATCTGTAATATGTTCATTATCTGTTTTATGATAAATGATCTGTCCAAAGTGAAAAATCGTAGCCTGGAACAAATTAAGTTAAAAAGATCAGATGAGACAACTCACTGTATGTGTATGAATTACATAGAAACATCATACTTGTCAATCAAATGAAAGCGCACAATGGTAGGGTTGGGAGAATGGCAAATGCGATTTTTTTTAATGCTACCTTATGATAGAATGCTGAAATTTGATTGGTCGAATACCGGTGTATTTTTGACAAATCCATGAAATTTCAAGCGAGTTTTCAAGCAGCGGGGTATTTGCCTAAAAAATTGTCACTTTTTACCCTCTGCCGGGGTATTTGCTAAAAAATTTGCCTTTTTAACCTTTTACTGAGACGCTTGTAAAAAATTTAAAAACGACGTCATCTGTGCGCATTTTAAATAAAGTCATTCGGTAGAATTAAACAGATATATCATGTTTGGTCGGGGAATTTGTGAAAAATACTAGTCTCGAGAATGCAATTTCCCTCGCCCGTTGGGCTCGGGAAATATAACATCTCTCGACTGGTATTTTTCGCAAATTCCCCTCCCAAACATATCTGTAAAAATTCATTGTTGAACGAGTAGTTAAAATCATTACATCGATTGTTTAAAAGAAAGAACAGGGCAGTGGTAATACACAGGGCAACCCAACCTACACTGCTACTACTCTGTGTAAGGAGATATTACAGAACAATTAATATAGTTTGTTTTCCTTTAAGATTTCAATCAAAGATGAAGACACTTATCTCCCCTCCTTGGGTACCAAAATTACACAGACGTCCACACAACCCACGGTACATCACCTGAATGGATCTACGAAATGCTCTACAAAACCTATTAACCTCTATCTTGACAGCCATAAAAGAGAGCGTTCAAAAATATTGTGGTGCCAGCTTTTCAAGACATGGTATAAATGAAATGTGGATATCAAAAAACTCTAAAGATCTACTTGCATCTTTAAATAAAGATCATTAACACAATGTAATAGCGTTAGAATTTTTTTACGTTTCCATACGTTATGCTACCATTCCTCATGAACAACTGACATTTGGGCTGAAAGATGTTTCTTCCGTAAGAGCACCGGCCCAATATATGAGTACGTTGTTATTTGCAGAGAAACACCATTCTTTGTGAAATACAAATTCGCATTAAAATAAAATATACAGAGGAAATAGTGATAAAACTTTTAGAGTTTCTGATCGACATTATATTTGTCCGATTTGGAGGACTTAGTTTTTAACAGCCTATCGGAATTCCAATGGGATACAAACCGTGTACCTCTTTCAGCCGATCTATTTTTCCACTCTATGAGGCTAAATTCATCGGTGGGGTTCTTCAAAATTAATATAGATAATATTTGATCATCTATTAACCCTCGATTTTGGTGATTTTCTTCATCTTACCTAACCAAAAGAGCTCAAAATTCAGAATACTACAGATACCTTCACATCGACCTCGTTTTTTACCTTTATCTTGAAATTGACAACAAAGGTACATTACAAACTAGACTGTATGATAAACGAGATGACTACATTTTTTTCCATCAGTCAACTTCCTTTTTCTTTGTAGCAACATTCCAATAACACAAGCATATGGAGTCACATTTAACACATTAATTTATATTATCTTTCAACTCAATCGCTACTCAAGGGCCTGTGGTCGATATAGTGACTAGAAAAATCTCGATTACTCAAAAAGGCTACTTAAGCAAGGGTATGCTACCCATAACTTGTAGTCATCACTACAGACGTTACAATCTTGTGGACCGCTGTAGCATATCTGTTTCCTAGATGACAACAGATCTTTTCATTTACAGCTAAAGTTTGTTTTTATTTCTACTGGATTTATTTTTACTACCGGAGTTGACATGTTCAAAACGGCGGATGTCTTACAAGAAGCAGATGCTTACTCTACCGGTGCACGTAATCTCAGCCATGGTTTTTATTGGGTTTGTGTTGTTCATCTATATAAACAATTAAAGCATATGGAGTTGATGAACATGAGACAAAGTTTCTACAACAATGCTTTTATCGTTATTCTTTATCTTGAGATCACCATGAGACCTTCAACAATGAGCTCTGGTCATACCTCCTAGTAAGTTCAAGACGGTGCCTAGCAAAGGTTTGAGCAGATTTCCTTATCAACAGCAAGTTGGCATACAAATGGACACTAATTGTGCTCATCTACTCGGAGACTTGTTCTTATATTCTTACGAGACTGAATTTCTTCAGGGACTCGTCAAAGATCATAAAATAAAAAAGATGCTAGATCCTTCAGTCTCACTTATAGATATATTGATGATGTTCTTTCAATTTATTACACATCTTTTGCTAAATGGATCCCATTAATATATCCGCAAGAACTAGTGATAAAGAAACGACGGAAACCACTACATCTGCAACTTTTTTGGACTTACATCTCGAATTTGAGGAAAGTGGTCACCTAACTACTCAAAATTTACGACAAAAGGGACAATTTTAATTTCAAAATTATAAATTTTCCTAACATGGACAATAACATTCCAGCTTCTCCTGTGTTTCACAGTTGATTCGTTACCCGAGTGCTAACACAAATTGTGTAGACTTTCTCATTAATCATAGTTATCTCAGTGACCGTCGGGAGAATTCTCAAATGATATTTAAAGCATCGTTATAACAATAACCCAAAATTTAAAGAATATTTACATCGTATCTACCCCAGTGAACTTGAAATTAAAGAGACAACCGATACACCCGATTCTGCTTCATACCTTGACCTTTTGTTGTACATTGACGAACATGGACGTCTGAAATCTAGATTATATGACAAACGTGATGATTTTGACTTTCCAATTGTGAACTTTCCCTTTCTCTGCAGCAATATACCTGCATCCCCAGCATATGGAGTATATATTTCACAATTAATTCGTTACTGTAGAGCGTGCAGTACATACAGTGACTTTGTGGAAAGAGCAAAAGCAGTGTCACAAAAACTGCTGAGTCAGGTATATGTTCAGCCTTTGTTACTTTCGTCCCTTCAGAAATTCTATGGCCGTCACCACGACATCATAGATAGATATGAAATGTCAGTGTCACAACTAAAAACTGACATTTTCAGCTAGATTCGCGTCTTCCCTGATTTGACATTACCGGTTTCGACTTTACCCTGAATTGACCCACTGACAGTGTGACGGGAGCTGTGCACAGAACAGGACATGCTTACCCTTCCGGGGCACCTGATGTCACTCTTGTTTATTGAGAGTTCACACTGTGCTTTAGTTTTTTGTGTTGTATATGTAACGTTCGTGTGTTTTGTGGGCATGTGGTGTCTTTGGTCTTCCGTCTTTTGGTGTTCTTGCTTTTGCCTTGTCTCTGGACTTTGATTTGTGTAATCTTGTGCTTTGTTCCTTCGGTATTCTACTGCCGTTGTTTTGTTAACGCTATTATTATTCGATGAAAGTAAATATCCATTATCAGGTCATTCAATAATAAGCTCGGATCAATTTGTGTTTACTTACATCTAATAATAGAATATCTGGATCTGACAATATTTCACACGCTATATTAGCTCTTTTCTTCTCACCACCAGATAGACCTCTCCTTATAGGGTCGCCAATCACTATAAATAAAAATATATCGGCTTGGTCGCAATACCAAATACTCGTTTGCGTTTTCAGACAACTCTGGATATAATATTTGAAGAAGATTATAACCCCTCTTTTATGTCCATATTGTGTTTTAATATTTAAAGAAAAGAGCAGGAATCACTTTTGATTTTCATGTCTCATCTTTTCACATGGACCTGAACGATTCGTGGCCACGACAATTGTTGTACTCAAATTTCTTGAATATTGCCAATTCATGATAAAAATGTAATTTGAAAGCGTTTCCCGCCACATTTAGTCGTGTTAGGATTTTTGTTTGAAACACTATATATATATATATATATATATATATATATATTTCTA